>VZTU01033894.1:1084849-1149447 GCA_013400835.1 Zapornia atra | reverse complement strand
TCCACCCCTCAGCGGGTTCGTAGGTTCGCGTCTCCTGCCTTCCTGTCGCTGTCCCACGTCCCACGTCCCGTCCCGTGCCGTGCCGAATCGAGTCGCTCCGCCAAGGCCCGCGGGGCGCGGCGGAGCGCGGCTGGGCGGTGCAGCGCTGCCGTGGGAGGTGGGCGGTGCGCGGGGCCGGCCGTTCTGGGGCCCCGGCATGGCCCGGGGGCGGGCACACTGCCGCCGCCCGGCNACCTGAAGGTGCGGATCGGGGAGGCAGTGGGCCTGCAGCCCACCCGCTGGTCCCTCCGGCACTCGCTCTTCCGCAAGGGCTACCAGCTGCTGGACCCTTATGTCACCATCAGCGTGGACCAGGTGCGCGTTGGGCAGACCAGCACCAAGCAGAAGACCAACAAACCCACTTACAACGAGGAGTTCTCTGCCACGGTTACCGACGGCCAACAGATCGAGCTGTCTGTCTTCCACGACACCCCCATCGGCTATGATGACTTTGTGGCCAACTGCACCTTGCATTTCCAGGACCTCCTGCGCTCCGCGGGACCCAGCGACAGCTTCGAAGGCTGGGTGAGTAGTTGTCTCAGGGAAAAAGCTGGAGCTGGGCTCCTCTCTGAATGAATGAAGGCCCTTGAAGGGTACTTGCAAAGCCGGGGCTTGTCCTCGCATGCCTGTGCTTCAGAAGGTGCACACAGCCTGGTGTGTGTGCCTGTGTTCGCCCAGGTGTACCTTCTGCATGTGTTTGTGCCCCTGTGCTTTAGAGTTGCTTAGGCTGCTATTTCAGCTGATGTATTTGGGGACCCTAAGATCAAAAAGCCGCAGCTGTCATAGCTTGAGGGTTAGGACCCCGTAGCTGAGGGCTGGGAAGCCTCTCTTTGTAGGTTAACAGAGACTCGTAACACACGACCAGCAAAGCACACCTGCAGACTCACATGATCCTGCACCTTCCCTCTTAGCACACAGAGAGTGCTTGGAAAGTTGGATGCCCAGTGTTGGATGTATTGCTGCTCAGGTCTACACATGCTTACACAATTGTCTGCTGCATGCGTGTGAATTTCTTTGACTTCTTAACAGAATGGCAGGACTAGTCTTGTGTCTATTATCTACACCACTGCACTGGTTAAACACAGTTTCACTTATAGTTAATTCTAGGTTATTTCCAAGTAGATGTCCCTTGCATCTGGCCTGGAGAACCTCATTTATATCTTAATCCTAATGGTAAGTGAAAGGAATAGTGCAGGCTTCAAATTTGTGCCTATGCTTCCATTATTGTAAAGGAGAAGGAGGTAAATGTTTTGATCCAGACAGCAGTTTGCTTGTAAGTGTTAGGTTAAAAAACCGAAACCACAGAAGACATTTCTTCAGGGTAGCGGAGGTGCAGAAGGGCTGAGAATTTCTGAGGTTAATGTAGATAAAAACTCTTTTTAAGGCCAGGAAGTTCAGCACACGTGGTCAGGTAACCACCATAATAAAATCGGGACGTGGAGGAAAGAGACCTGATGCTGTAGAGAACAGTTAAGCATCTTGATCGTATCGCTGGGGAGAATGCTGGTCCTTTCTGTTCTCATCCGGTGTCTGTACCTGAGGTGTGATGCCACACCTCTGGGGTGATACAGGGGAAATACCAGAGACAGGACCGATTAATAGGTGTATATTGGTACTGTTGTTTTTTTCTTCTGATGGTGTAGCTTGGTAACCTGTGGGCAGGCATGAGTTTTGTGCACTAAAGGTGATCTCTCTCAGGCAGTCGCTATGTGATTTTGTGTCAGGCCCAGGGGTCCAAGCTGGCCTCAAACAGGCTAGCTCAGGTGCTGCTCCAGGCAGCAGAGCCCGGACAGAGCTCACAGGGGGTTGGCTCGGTGGGTGCGTGCCCAGCTTCCCAGACTGGTTGTGCTGCCAGAGAGAAACTGCTCCTGGGGCTTGTGCTAAGCCAGTTTTAAATATGGAACAGACCCCTCTGGGCCAGGGCAGACGAGTGAGCTCAGGCCCCAGAGCTGCGGTTTTGAGGGTTTTCTCCATGTTTGATTTGCTGGAGGTGTTTCTTCTTTGCTCTAACCCCTTGTCCTGCTGAAGCCCCACTCACGCCGGGTCTGGCTGTGCGTGGGACTGAACGTCTTTGCTGCAAAGGGGGTGGCCTTATTGCCATTACTAAAATATCTCTGGTAATATTAGCTGTGGTGTGGATGTGTGTCCCACAGTTACTGTCATTTCATCCATCCTGCACTGCCGATTTTTAGGACAGATGCAGTCTGTTAGGTCTTTGAGGGAAACGTTTCTTATCCCTGCTGGATAGGCATGTGTTTCATGAACTCCTGTACCTGTGAGGTGATGGGTGCAATGGGATGGGTGCAATCAGTGGGTTTTTTTGGGTTTTTTAACTAAACTTATGTAAACTGATGTTAGATCTGGGCATGTAGACAGAGGCTAAGAGCTGCTGCTCTCCTTTTCAGTTAAGGTCTAAAAATGACAGCTGGGGGGGATGTAGTGGGGAGTGAACAAGTGTTCATCTTCTGTTCCCTTTCTCCTCTCCCCTCCCTCTTGGCTTGCTTCGTTAGCATCTCGCATAGCGTGCAGCCAGGATCACATGATGACAGGGAACAGCATCTTGCTCTGATAATTTAATATGTTTTGATAAATCCAGCAAGGCTGTCACGGGGTTGTGTGTAATCGGAAGGATAGGAAATGCTGGTTTGTGCTAACCTAAGGTCCATGAACAGCAGTTCATGGCACGATATGAGAAACCACAAGCAATTTGCAGATGATGTGAGACACCTCCACTCTGAAGTCCTTCATACTGCTCTTTTTCCACCTCCAAAGCAAAAGCACAGATAGGCAGGGAAGGGGTGAAGGGAGTGAGGAAACTTGGTGAATCCTTAAAGTTTAACCCAGCTTACACTTACTTGGCTGCGCATGATTTTTCATTTTGATTAGAAATAGAGTTTTTGCGTTCACTTTTCAGAGACAAGGACAACAATATATTGGTAAACTCCAAATGCTCCTTGGATTTGTAACAGCCAAACAGGGCAGGGCTGCTGGCTGCTTCTGCTCCCTGAGCTCTGGTCTGGAGAGCCACGCTGCTAGGCATTACCTGGGGCAGCCCATCAGCTCAAATGCTGAAAGTGTCAGCATGAGCTCTCAGGCTCATGCTGCTCTGTTTATAAACGTGGATTTTCTCCTGCTGTAAAAGAAAAAAAAAGTTATTAGTTGTAACGTTGGTCACCACCTCCTGTGAGAACTGTAGGAAATGTCAGCGAGAGGCAAGTAGGAGCAGTTGGCGTGTAAGCATCGGTGTTTCCCAGATGACTTGCAGGTACATCACTGCAATTATGACCCCGAACGCTTATGCAGATGAGTAAGTGTATGGACATGAACTGTCTCATCAGTAGTGCTTATACACCTGAGTCATCCCACTGGGTACTGGGACGGGGTTCTTGGTTTGCATTAAAATCCCTGTTCCCGAGACTCCTCGAAACTGATCCTTTTTCTTCCAACCATTCTGAGTACTGAAGTCTTTCTAGTAAACACGGTGTTTTTGTCTGGGTGTTTTTTAATTTGTGTATCAGTCGTTAAATGCCTTGGACTAATTTCACATGGATCAAATCTGATGCAGCTTATTAACTTCAAGATCCTTCTCTCTGTTTCCCATTTCTTAAACATACCCGTCAAGTTGCAGAGCAGCAGTTTTAATAAACATTGTCTAAAATAAATGCCATCCTGCCTTTTCTCTGCTCGACTGTAGCTAAAACCAGGAGTGATCTCTCTGCTACCATGTGTGGTTTTTTTTTTCTGGTAGGCATTTTCCTGTGTGGGTGTGCAGTTGTGCAAACCTGAATGGTAGCATTTTATACAGGTGCGCATGACCCTGCCAGGTACAGCACATCAGAGAATGAAGCTGGCTGCTCTCCGTAAGCTGTTGTGATTTACATCAGGGTTGAAACTTGCCTTTTGAAGCATTTCATTTTGCACTAGCATGTGCTACGATCTTTTTTTACTTGGCCTATGTGTCTTTAAAAGGTAGTATCTCCTCTTTAACTGTCTCTGAGCACAGTATAGGAAGCAGTCGTATGTGAGTAAAGCAACATAAATAATTTGGAGTACTGAGTTGTAACTGAAAGAGGAGATGTTTACAGTACAAAGGGTTATTCCTTTGAGTTCTGTGTAGTAGCTGAGGTAATTTTGAAGCTTGGGGAAACACTGTTTACAGATACTGAATTGCATCGTTACTAGGGAATTATTTAATTAAGATTGTAAAAATTGTTAGTCCCTGGGTAGAGGTGACATACCTTGTTCTTGAAGAAGCAAATTATTGGAGTATACTGCAGGAAATTAGATAACAGATGGACTATAAGATTATCGAGCCAATTGCAACTTCCTGATGAGTTTGTTGCCATTTGCTTATGTGTGCAGGAAGAGATTAAGGCAAATAATTCTCCTGCATTCCTTGAGCTTTTCCCCCCTGTATCCTTTCCTATGATTTTTTAAAATTTCTTAAGGCAAAAAAAATATTGTGGTTTACATATGTTTATATGTGACTGTATTTATTGAAGAGTTAAAGGAGAATCCAACTTCTTCCTCAGAGCATCGTGACCGTGGCAGACAGCCAGGGGCCTGCAGGTCAAATACAATATGGTTGCTTCTTGCTTTAATTCCCATTTTGCCGCAGAGTATTCACCAGGTGGGCAAAACCTGCAGGAGGAAGCCAAAAATACTTTGTGGCTGTTGACAGAGGGTTTGGGGATGCAGTATTTTGTGTCTGCATCAGCCCGTGCCCACCTGTAGAGATGGACTGCAGCTTGTAGGGTGGGAGGAAATCATAGGATGATTTGGGTTGGAAGGGACCTCAAAGACCATCTAATTCCAACCCCCTGCCATGGGCAGGGAACCCCCTGGTTCCCTGGATGGTGTCTGCATCCGTGGGCCAGCAGCAGGCTGAGATAAAGACCAATTGCAATCTGTCCATATTATTTCTGTTTCCAACCATGTGACAACCATGTACATAGTGCAGATCTCTGATCTATGTGAAAGTCATGCTGCATGTTAACTGCAGACTGGGCTTGAGTAAACTAAGCTCCTTCCTTATTTTTGGTAAGTTTTAAGTTGTTTCTGTAATTATTATGACTGTAATTATTATTACTTATTATTCTATTATTATATTGAATGGGAATAGTGGAGAAAAACACAAAAGGTACAATGACTTTTGAAAGCTACCAGAATTTCAGCTTCTGTTTCTTTCCTTCAGCATACAGCTGTCCTTTGACCCTGCAAACAAACCCATCAAAAACTGACAGAGTCCCAAGGCTGCACGAGAGTGCCCTGCTGCCTAAATGAAGGCTGGAATAAATAAATAAAGGAAAAATTGTTGCTACTTCTCAGGTATTAAATAATCCTGGGACATGTGATGCTAATACTACTTTTAGTGATCAAGACAGATGAGAGCAACTCTGTGTCATGAAGAGCTGCCTTCTTTTAGCATCAGAAGTTGAGCTAGTTAGGAGTCCTATTTCATGCTTATCCACAAGCTCCTCCCCAAAGAATGGCTTCTCTGTCAGCTGTGAGCATCCTTAGGGAATATAGGTGTTTTGTTGGAGAAAGTGTTAGGCTTGAAAGTTTTGGTCAGAGCATGAGAAGAGCCATTTCCAGTGGTGGGAGCCACTGGGATGCCAGTAAGGGTCTGTGGGACTGCAGTTTATGCCCTGGCTTTGAAGTGGGTACAGCAGCATGTGAGTTTGGCTGGCCTTCACACAGCTGGGTGCCTGGTCCTGCTGTAGTACTGGCTTTCTAGGGTGTTCCTTAGTCTGTTTTTCCACAGTTCTGTCTTCAGAACTGTTGCGTTGATGCTGTTGGAGTTGGAAAGGGCTCTGGGAACACTGGAGAGGTGTGCAGGAGAGGACCATGCTTTCCCAGCCAGTGCACCTTGGCTGGGATAGGCCTAAGGAGGATAGGAGGAAGTATCCCCACCTCTCTTTCCCTGGCTGTGGGCAGCTGCTGAGCCAAAAGCTCAACCCAGTCCTCACTGAAACATACCCAGACCCAATGGCACCTTGGTGTGATGGATATGTAGGCGTCCAGCCAGAGCCTGGCCTGCTCCCTCCGCAGCTGGCTTGTCAGCCTGTGCTGCCTTTGCCTGCCAGCCACATGCCGGCGCTTCAGCTCTCCGGCTTGGTGGCAGCTTCTTGGTGTGTGGTAGAGCAGGCGGCTGCGAGAGGTCCCAGCTCACACGGTCGCATGAGGTTTTCTAGAGTTGTTTGTTAAAGCCCTTGCTAATGTGTTTGATGGGGTGTGGGGCTGACTTTGATGCCAGGGTTAGCTTTCTATTTCTGCTGCTGCCGGTTGCTCAACTGCAAGCCCTAGTTAGAGGGAGAGGGGGCCAACAAGGGCTGATGTCCATGTCTCCTTCATCAACCTTAGTCATGACAGAAGACATGTGTGAGGGTGTTTGCAGACACATGCCCTGGCCCTGGGATTGCTCTTTGCAGAGGGTCTGTGTGCTGAGGAGGAGGGCCCCAGTGGGGTGATGGCAGCACAAGTGAGCCCAGCACCCCAGGAAGCTCTGTCCCCAGCCTGGTTCTCTACACCCCGCCAGCCTCACCTCTCTCTGCTCACGGTTTGATTTAGCTTTTACACAGGTCTTTCCGTAAAAATGCATTTCACCCAGGCTGTCTGAGGCTTTCTGTTTGGAGTATTTTCTGAGTAATGATTTGGTTTCTGGCCATTTTGAGCTTATAGGCAATAAACCCCTCAGAAAAGATTGTCAAGGGGGCCATTTAAGCTATTGAAATGCTATTAGAAAGTCTACTGATTTACAGTGTAATTCAATATGAAAGCATATCCCTTACTGAAGTGAATAAGACTCCCACCCTTTCTTTGCAAACTATTAAAGCTCCTTTGATGTTTTAGGCTTGATTGTAGCTATTGTGCTTTGCTAATACAATCAAGAAATCAGGGACCTTTGTGTAACCATGGAGAAAAAGGCAAACTGAAGAGAGTTATAAAGTGAAATGAGTTGCTGGCAGCTTTTTTAAAGGATTGTGGTTGGACATCACGCTTTCTTGCCTCCCAAATCTCAGCCTATTTAGACACACTCTTAATGTATGTCAAACCACGCTGCAGACTTAGGATCTTCTGGAGACAGTAAGCAGTCTTTGTTCTGATTGCTTATTGTGCCCTGGCGTTACTTGTGGGCTGTGCAATGAACCAGGCTGGAGTACTGGATAACTAACCCGGTGGTGTGTCTGGGCAGAGTGGACCTCTCCAGAGCCATGCTCTTGGTTGTGCTGCTATCACAGAATCCCAGAATGATCGGGGCTGGAAGGGACCTCTGGAGATCATCTAGGCTGACCCACTGCCAGAGCAGGGCCACCCTAGAGCAGGTTGCACAGGAACGCATCCAGGAGGGTTTTGAGTGTCTGCAGAGAAGGAGACTCCTCAACCTCTCTGGGCAGCCTGTCCCAGTGCTCTGTCACCCTCACAGTGAAAAAGTTTTTCCTAATGTTGAGTTGAAATTTTCTGTGTTCCAGTTTGTGCCCATTGCTCCTTGTCCTGTCACTGGGCTCCACTGATAAGTGTTTGCCCCCGTCCTCTAGACATCCACCTTTTAGATACTTATAAGCATTGATGACATCCCATCTTAGTCTTCTCTTCTCCAGGCCGAGCAGCCCCGTCTTTCTCAGCCTTTCCTCATACGAGAAGTGCTCCAGTCCCCTCATCATCTCTGCAGCCCTCCGGTGGACTCTCTCCAGTAGTTCCCTGTCTTGAACTGAGAAGCCCAGAACTGGTGCAAGAAGCCCTGACTGATTGCAAGGGAAAGACTTGCTTTATAATTATATCAAAGATAGCAAATGTACATCTAAACCAAAGCACTTCCTGAAGCGTTCAATTAAAGTTGCTAAACCACTTAGGCTAAGCCAGACAAATGACTTGAATTTCTGCAATGCCAAGGACATTGTCTTTAGTCGTAAGATATCACGAGATGTTCTCAGTGCTCAGGGAAGTCAGTCGCTGAGCAAACTGTCCTGTTCTATTTTGAAAGCCAGCACCGTGAACAGATGTAAGGCAGGTTTCACTGCATGAGCACAGGGCTGTGTGAGAACAAGCTCCTCAGCAGTTCTGGCGCCGCTGATATTCAGCGCGAAAATCGCAGCGTCTGAGCTGGGCCCGAGGTGATGGAAAAAATTGCTTTTTCACTGTCCCTGCGAGGCCTGGTGTGCCCTTGTTATCCTAGACCAGAGGCATCTAATTGATGACCAGATCTATCCCACAGGCCCGCTGGAGCAGTTTTACTGGCTGACGGCCTGCTCCCTGCGTTGCTCTTTCCTGGAGCTCCTCAGATGTGGGACAGGGGACAGGCTGCAGGGAGAAGAGTTGCTCTGGCAGCTGCCATCTTGTTTTCGGCCACTGTCTTCCTTGTGGGACCTGCCACTGCATCTCCAGAAAGCCTCGTGCTCTCTGTCTCGCCAGTGATCCATGTACTGATGGAGGGATGCAGCCCTCAAGATGGAGAGTTTGCATCCTCCACAGGCATGGAATGCCAGTGTCTTATCAGTGTGACAGATAAATGTGACATTTGGGATTGTCTCCTCAGAGTGACACCTTGCAAACCAATGAAGCCCAGCCGGGGAAGGATGGCAGCCCTGGGCTGCACAGACACAGCGTGTGTGGGACTTCAGAACTGGGATAAGATTTCAGCTTGTCTGCTGGTGCTCCTCATTGCTGAATGGGAATTTCTGTGCTCCATTACACAGTGTACACCTGCCCTTTGGGTCAGCACACTGCAGTAAGAGCATGCAGCTATTGCTGTAGTTACCCACAGGCTGTGCCAATGCAAAAAAATGTTGGCAGGGAAAGAGGGAGACGAGTGTCACTCTGTAGATGACATTACATAAAGACTTTTTCTTAGTGTTCGCCTGCCAAGTTTCGTAAGCATTGAGTTTTGTGAGTGACTTGATTGTATTTGTATCGGTGATACGATGGCAGCTCTCCAGACTCCTTCCAGGAGAGGTCTCCTTGCTGTTGAAGAGAAAGGAGATGAAGTGCAGAAAAAAAGAGCTGGGCAGCTTTTGAAGCTGACTTCAGTTTGTAAGATGGGGGATAGATTATTTATTCTACTTTTTTTTAACCAATGTGACAATGCTGTGTAGAGCTTCGTGAAATTTTTTGTATCTTTTCCTTTTTTAACCTTTTATTGCAATACAAGTATATCAGTCAAAAGGAGGAGGAGAGGAAAATATGTCCATGCAAGGCATGTTTCTAAATGTGTGATCTGGTGCATGAGTATTGCATGCCTGCTGTGTGTTTTTTAAAAAAATAAAACTGATAAAATCACTTGCAGTGTGAAATCGCCTGCTAGATCAGCAGAGCCCTGTAACCTCGCAGATGGAGGCAAGTGAGGGAGAGGATATAAGAAACAGGCTGCACATCTATACTGTCCCAGGACGTTACAGCTAATAGTAAGAATTATACTGACAGATAGTCTCACAATGTGCATCTAAGGGCTGAGGTAGCTCCATATCTGAACTCTGCGGTGTTTTTTCTGCCTAAGTCACATATGTTTAGTATCAGCCATCTTCAGAGGAAGGTTTTTGACTTGTCAGCTGGTCTGATTTGGTTTGAAAAAGCAGCTCATAACTCCCTACAGCATGTGTGGTTTCTAGCCCTCTCTCTGGCCTGCTCTGTGGTTTCTGTTTTGCCTTTGCTTGTGTCTTATTTTTGTTCTTAGGTCTTTGTCATTAGCCTCCATTTTAGCCTCATACTGTATCTTGTGTTTTTCTCTTGAGTAAACTTAATTTTACTCTGTTATGTAAGCAAGACGTCACTTGTAAATTAAAGTCTTCACATACATCTCCACTTGCTTTAGGATCTTTACCATCCTACAGTAGCAATGGGGTCTTAGTTTGGAAATCCTTTTCCTGTGTTTTTGGATAGAAAAATATTTGCTGTCATTGACGGTTTTATCGGTGCTGTGGCAGGTTCAAGTGGGGACCAGTCATAGCTTTGCTGAGTGCTATAGCTATGAGTCAGAGCGAGACTTGCCCTGTCAGAAGGATCATTTTAGGGTTATGTCAGTTTGCAGGAGCTGACTGGCTGTATGGCCTGGATAGGAGAGAGGGTGACAGTTTTACTGTAAAAATCAGCACGGGATGACTGTAATTCTAAGAGAGAGTGGTGAGGTGCTGGAACAGGCTGCTCAGAGAGGTGATGGGTGCCCCATCCCTGGAGGTGTTCAAGGCCTGTGTTGGATAGAGCCTGGGCAACCTTGTGTAGATCCAGGCCTGGAGGTTGGTGGCCCTGCCTGTGGCAGGGGGGTTAGAACTCTGTGATCCTTGGGGTCCCTTCCAACCCAGACCAGTCTATGATTCTAAGTTCATTTATCTGACAAAGTATTGTAACTATGTGCTGCCTTTGATAGTGTTGGAGTTGGCCTGTCTACACATGTGAGTTAGTTTCTAGAATGATTCTCTCCACCTACACTGGTCAGTGTACTCATCCCATACTAAATGTATTCAATCCTTGGGTAAGTTCCTTCAGAAAAACAAAGGTCGTCTAGATCAAGAACAACTAATGAAAGACTAGCTTATTGTGTTTGAATTCCTACTTTGTCCTGCATTCATTTTCTTTGGTAAACAAGGCCATATAACTTGCTGGGTTTTTTATCCAGGACTGAAGAGCAGAGGAAAAATACATTGTTCCAAGTGGTGACATCTAGGGGTTGATTAACTGAATGTTTCCTGCTGTCTTGTATACTCTAATTCTTTTAAAATTTAAATGCTTTAAATCTGAAGGAGAGAGGGAGAAACCTTTCATGCAGTGGGGCCCAATTCTTACCCCTCCCTCACACGTAAACTCTGGAACAGTCTCCATCCCTTACTCCTTTGAGGCATCAAATAGATCAATAACATCAAATAACATCGACATGAAAGTTGTTTTCCTCCTTTCTTACTTGTAAAATGTCACTCTGTAAAACATTTTCCCATGTCTTCTGTGAGATTTCAGCAGAATAGGAGCCCGGTGCTTGCCTCTGCTGTTGCTTGCAAGGTTTACATTAATGCAGTCCCAGTAGCATCAATGGAGTTATGCTGCCAGCTCCGCTCCAGTCTAATTGGAAGAAGAACTGGAGCACACTTCTTTCCTCTCCCTTGCATGCAACAAGGGTTTATAATGATGGTTGGGTTGTACATTATTTATTGAGCACAGTGAGTGCTCGTGGAGGTCTGCGAAAAAGGAAGGAATTGGCTTCCGTGCAATGAGTTTATTATCTAGGTCATTCGCAGACTGAGGCATCTAACATTAATATATTCAATGAAAATATATTCTGTTAGGCAGTTTGCTCCTGAGCCTGGAGGAAAATATAACCATGTGAGGAAAATGTTCTTGCGGTCCAAATCCGTGGTGGGATTTCTTGTCAAATCTACTCAGTTGGCACACACTGTTTAATACAACAGCTGCAGTGATGTCAAAGGTGTAGGGTGGTCCTCCACCTCCCAACAGGGCTTTGTGGGAGCACTGCTGTTGATAATCAGTTTGCAAGATGGAGCCCCACATCCATCGCTTCATTATCTGCTTCCTCAATAGCAGTAAAAAGCCCAGTGCAGGAGCTTTGGGTACTGCCACAAGAATTGCTCTCAAGACTAGCTTATGAGGGAGGGTGGCTTGTTGGAGATAGCTGGCAATGATCCTGCAGGCAGTTTTCCTTTCTCAAAAGTTTCAGCCTCTTTATTTCCTTTTTTTTTTTCTGCAAGAGACTCATGACGTAGGAGCTTACAGACCTATACTAAGAAGAAATGCTGATTTATGAAGTCTTCCTTAACATAGTGGGACATAATTGTGGTTATTTAGTAGCTACTGTACCAGAAACTAAGCTGTTCTTGGCTTGGAGTGGAGGAAGGCTGGATAGAAACCCAGTGGTGGTAGGAAACCCATCCTCCCATCTTTCTCTCAAAACTTAGCCCTTATTATAACAGCCCCATCAGTACTCAATGATAGTAACCCATTTTGACTGTGTTTTCAATTAATTAGCTCAGGTAACACTGAGCCTTTCTTGCCAATAAAGCTGATAAAGTTTTTCTTCATCTTCTTGGTTCTAGGAATGAACAAAGAGAGGCTGAGGGAGCTGGGCTTGTTCAACCTGGAGAAGAGAAGGCTGTGGGGGGACCTCATTGCAGCCTTCCAGTCCCTGAAGGGAGCTTATAAGCAGGAGGGGATTCAACTTTTTAAAAGGGTAGATAATGGCAGGACAAGGGGGGAATGGACTAAAGCTAAAGGAAGGAAGGTTTAGATTAGATCTTAGGGGGAAGTTTTTTACAGAGAGTGGTGAGGTGCTGGAACAGGCTGCCCAGAGAGGGGGTGGATGCCCCGTCCCTGGGGGTGTTCCAGGCCAGGGTGGATGGGGCCCTGGGCAAGCTTCTGTAGCTCCAGGCCTGGAGGTTGGTGGCCCTGCCTGTGGCAGGGGGGTTGGAGCTCTATGATCCTTGGGGTCCCTTCCAACCCAGACCATTCTATGATTCTATGTTTCACTTTCCTTTGCAGAACCTTGATGAATGGCTTTTGGTGTGAGCATAGAAGAGCATAAAATTTGTTGCATTTGTGTCCAAGGAAGGAGCAAGTTGTAGAGCTGTGTTAGTGAGCCCAGACTGTAGGGTCTTATTCCTCCCTTGAGGGGAAAAAAAGGGGGTATGATGCAAACAAAAGAAATGGGCAGCAATGTTACAGAAGCAGGTGCAGTTTCTCTTGCATGTTCCAGATCTCTAGAGGCTGAGGCTAAGATCTCCAACTCTATCTGAAGGACAGTGAGACCCCAGTGTTTACTGTTACAGTGCTGTCTCCCCAGGCCAGGACTCACTGTATCCAAATCTTTCCATCTTGTCGTCATCTTGGAGTGACAGTGTTGAATTGGAGAGCAAACTCTTGGATTTCAGAGTGTCTGTCAGGCTCAGGAGTCAGATGTCAAAAACCCAGGCATGTTTTTCAGCCCCATGTATACAAAGTATGCTCGTGTGTGAGTACAGGTGAAAGCCTTTTGGTTTAGGTGAATTCTTACAAAGTCAACTGGACTAGG
Organism: Zapornia atra; assembly: GCA_013400835.1. Lineage (NCBI taxonomy): Eukaryota > Metazoa > Chordata > Aves > Gruiformes > Rallidae > Zapornia > Zapornia atra. The sequence continues at coordinate 1,136,402 of VZTU01033894.1, read as the reverse complement.
AACGGATTTTGCAGTTCACCATGATGGAGCACTTCTTCAGCAGGCTCCTGAGCTCTGGCAGTTTGTGCAGGGCTGACCAAGGAGGATACCCAGCAGGTTTTTGTCCTCTGCCCTGCGAGGACAGGAGAGGTACAGTGCTGCTTGCTCGTGTCTCTGCTTCTCGCCTGCCTCACGTCACAGCTGAGCTTGGTAAATTAAATGTCAGTCAAAGGCAGAATGAGTTAATATGGGGGGCTGTGAGCTGCGGTTTTGGAGTCGTGCAAAAGCAGCGTCCATTCTGCTGCCTTTGCAGAGGAGTGGTGGTGGCTGGAAGGAAAGGGGGCGGGGGAGCATTGGGGGTGCTGGGGCAGTAATCTTTTGATCAAAGCTTTGTACTAAGATGGCTTTTCCCTTTATTTCATATCTTCTGAAGAACTTGGTTAGTAATTTATCAGTTCGTAATCAACGCTATGTTCTTCCCAGCAATTAACTACAACCCCTGTTGGAGACGTACAAAACCCGCTCTGATGTTACCTAAGCTCCACCGAAGGGTTGTTGAAAGCCATGTCTTTAACTTGTCTTGGGGGAGCAGTTGCAGGGGGGCAGGATGCTGATGTTCATGGTGTAGAAATGTCTGTGGATGTCCACATGTTGTGCGGCAGACGGGACACAATGCACGTTCACTTTGGTTCTCTCTTACCACTGTGTGTAATGAGAAGTCCCGTTGGCAGGTTGTGTGCCTTCTGGTTACCATGTGGTTGGGAAAAGCTCTTAGAACTCTGCAAGTCCATACTTTTAAATGAATCGTAGAATGGAGAATTGAAGTTATACCAAAGGCAGTGGGTTCACTGCAGAATCACAGAATGCTTTGAGTTGGAAGGGACATCAAGGATCATGTAGGTCCAACCCCCCTGCCATGGGCACTCTTACAATTGCACTCTTCTGATTTTGTCAGGAATAAAATTGTAGGGTCTGGGTTGATTTCTTCAAAGAGAAACAATGATCATTGAAGTCATCATGTTTTGGCTTATATGGATGTGATCTCAGAAGGTTTCTGATGTGTCCTTGCAAGTCTGTCATTTCCCTTTGTCATAGGGAAAAGAGTGTGTGTGATTAATGCCAAGTCAGTGGATTTATTTCTATATATAAGCTTGCTGCAAAGAGACTTGCCTCAGTGACGGATATGTAGTACCCATTGTTTTTAAGCAATGCCTGTTCTAATCTTAGTAGCATTTTGGAAGTGCCTGTTCCTGTTTCGCACATGAACATTAGTTGAGAAAAGAGCAACTGAGGCTTGCTGGTTTTAAACAGCCTTTGGTGCCCCTGTCCTTGGCTCCTGAGAGATTCTTCTGAAAGAGTCTTCCTGACATCAAAAAAGCTCATGAACATTTTCTTAGTTTTGTGGTTGATTTCTAGGTTGACTAAACAGTCTCCTTATGTTAATAGTCCTAGGCACAGGAAATTCTATTTGCAGAGAAATGTGGGTTGGTTTGTTTTCTTTTTAATTACTTTAGTTGCACAAAAATACTCCTTACCTATGCCTGATAATTTTTTTTACGGTCATAAGAACAGGGTTTGGTTTTTTTTTTCCCCCTTTTAAATTATTTGTATTTTCAGCCTCTAAATGGCAAGTTGTAAAATTCTGTGCACTTATAGTATTTATTCTTACTCCATCTCTAACAATATTAAGCAACTGTTTCCACAGGAACGGTGCTCTTTTACAATAGGCAGTGTTGTGGCTTGCTTCAAAGCCACCATCAGAACATGTAGGTGTTCAAAGGGTACCAGATCTTTCCGTCTCTCGCTATGAATTTTCCAGTGGGTCATTACTTGTTCCAACTTTCTATCTTGGTATCCAAAACCACCCCAGTGCTTTGTATTACTGTGTGTGGTAACGTCCCAGGAGCCTTTCAAGTACCCTTGGGCTCTAACAGGGATCTTTTAGGTTCATAAAAAGCCCAAACTCACGGTGCAGCAGCGGTAAGGATCTAGTCAGCGTCTCCAGCACAGCTAGTTTAGGACCTAACTCTTCGCTTCTGTAATCTTATCTAGGGCTCTTTCCATATCATGCGTGTTAGGACTTGAACAGCATGAGGTGTTTCATTGTCCTGGGGTACTGTGCCTGTAATGCTTTGCTTCATGGGATGGATGGCAGTTAATACAGGGACTGTATTGCTTACATTTTATTCCCCCTCAAGGTCGTTACCAAGCATGCTGCTCACGCAGAGATCAACTGTCTGGCTGGCTTCTTGGCTTTACATTCCAGGGCTCAGTAAACCTTAAAGAAGGGAAGTTGCTTGATTTTTATTTTGAAAGAAGATAAATGTGGTCCAAGGGATTTCTGTCCTCAGCTGGTGAAAGCTCTCTGGTTAAGGTTACAGGACTAAAATTGATGTGACTTTTCCTGGGGTGAATAAAATTTTGCTCTGGGAATTAAGGTGGTGTGCTCCTCCTCAGCAAGGGCTGTTTGTCAACGCGAAGAGGAGCATAAGATCCACATTAGCAGTGCCACCCAGTTAGGGAAGTACTTTCCTCCAGAAGGGAATTTATACTTTAAAACATATTAGCTAGTGGGCTGGAGTTTTAAACGTGTGTTTATAATATAAAGCACGTGCAACGCTGGCTGTGGCACAGATAAAATGCCAGGCGTTTCATTCACAAAGAAACCAATTATTAATCAAAGAGGGAATGTGATGGCAGCTGTCCTAAATGATGGCCTTGTAACGGAGCCTGTCCTGCTCTTGTATTACCTAGGATTGCCAAGTGCTTGGACTTGCAGTGATCCCCAGCAAAATCTCTGTCTGAAGAGTAGAACATTTATCTGTAGCTTTACATATGATGTTAAGCTTCAGGTGGGAAATGTGGTCAGCATCAGGCTCTGTTTGTGAGTGGCATGTGAGCAAAACCACTCCAACCATATTCTGACCTTTACCTTCACAGACTCTTGCGGGATCAAACACACCCCCCCCTCTTTATGATTTTTATTTTTTGTAATCCAAGGTACATCTGGGTCACACTGTTTAATAAGCGCTTCCTCATCTTGAAACCACGCTTTGGAAAAGGAAAAAGAAACATTAAAAAGGGGAAATACGTGACAACATGCTGCTGGTAGATGCCAGCAAGCTGCCTGTCAGTTTGCAGTTGCATGCAAACCCCAAAAGTGCCACCTCCTTCAGATGGTGGCAGATGGCTGGGTCAGCTGAACAGCATATCCCAGTGACACAGCACGTTGTCATCCATCCGGTGGCCTGGAAGAGGCTGGAGGTCGATGCTTTTCAGCTCCTTCCAGTCTCAACTTAATTGCTGGAGTCATAACTATGACTTTATGGTCACGAGCGGGTAGTGAGATCATCTCCCTCATGAGGTAGATGAGGAAAACTGTAATCAGACTTGGTGGGACTAAAAATTTCTTGGTCTTGGACAGTCTGTCTCTTATTGCAGGGATTGGCTTTGGGATTTTGGGACTAATCCTTTCTGTACAAATATACAGAATCACAGAATCATAGGTGTTGGAAGGGACCTCGAGAGATCATCGGGTCCAACCCCCAACAACCCAGGCTCCTTCACTGTGAAGAATCTCATCTACACACCCTTTTTGTAACTGCTGTTTTACAGAAATATTTTTATTGTAGTCTTCCCCCTCTCTCAAAAAAAGAACTGAAACAAAACCCCAAACAGAAAAATAAAACCCACTGTACAGATAGGATATGATCTAACTTGGCAACGCAGATGTTGGCAATGGCATGTCCTTTCTGGGTGTTGTCAGCTGTATACTGGATCCCAACGTACATTCTTTTTGCTGCACTTGAAGACTTGACTGTGACTCCCAGCGCTGGACCTCATGGGATTAGAGCAGATACATGAGCGGTAACATCTGGACACCAAGAGCAAGCATCATACCTTCAGGAATGCTGGGGGAGTGCATGCCTTGGCACTCCTTTCTTTGTACCTTTAGAAATATCTAATTGGCTATGCAGCCAGAAACTGCTACTGCTTTTACATGATGTTCTGGGATGCGTGTACCAGGGATTTTAAGAATCCTGTAAGCTGTTGGAAGGGAATGGGAGAAGGGTTGGATGTGTGGGCTGAAGCACTTTTCACCTTTCCTTCCATTTTTCCTTGTGTCCTGAGCAGATTCTCTCCTGTGAGACACCACCTGTATTTGATAGCTTGGTTTTTCATCCTTCCACCTCAAATCCTATCATAGATTCATAGAACAGTTTGAGTTGGAAGAGACCTTAAAATTCATCTAGTCCCACTCCCTGCCATAGGTAGGGACACCCTTCACTAGCCCAGGCTGCCCAAAGCCCCATCCAACCTGACCTTGAACCCTGCCAGGGATCCAGGGGCAGCCACAGCTTCTCTGGGCAGCCTGTGACAGGACCTCACTGCCCTCACAGTATACATGCCTTCCTTATATCTAAATATATCTTCAATACATTTGATGGAGTTTAACAAATTTCACCTTTCATCTTGAAACGTGGAGTGTGAGAGGACATGTGGTGGATTATACTGGCTGGATATAAATGTTAGTCCTTAATAGTTTCAGTGTTAAGAAACTGCCAGGTGAGGAAGTGAGAGGAGGAAGAAAGAAGTCTCTGTGATTAATTTGAGATCTGGAAAAATGGTCGGAGCACAGGTGCTTAGGCTTCTCCATGATGTTACAGCCCATGTCAGGACCTGCAGTCTGAAAGTTGCTGGAATTAATTCCTCCTTTTTATATCCTCACTCAGGCTGGGTAATGCAGTTAAGGCTCCAAATTGGGCTATCTGTGATGGGATCTGTAGTTCTGAAGACTGGCGTGCCACGGAGACACATCATTTGAAATCTTACGTTTTGGCTGAGTATTGCTGATGATAACTTTTATTTTGCACAGAAATGAACCCACTGTGATACTGACAGGGGTTGGTGGTGTTGTGTGTCCCCCCATCTCCAATGCACTTGGTGCAAGGCTTTACAGTCACTGGAAAGAATGATGGGTTCTGGTGCTGCGGAGCAATTGAGTCTTCTTGATGGCTGTGCCCTGTTTCTAGCTCTGCTACTGCCATCCTCATACGTTGTTTTCCTTGTCTACGAAATTGATGGTGTGAAGTTTCCTCAGCATCCCAAGGGCCTTTATGGTCTTCGGTTGATAAGGTGGAGGTGTGTATGGTCTCCTATGTGCAACACCTTTCGTATGTCACATTAACTTTAAGAGAGATACAGCAACACCACTGTAGGGATGCAGTACCAGGGTTGCAATAAGGGGATAGCAGCATGTGTGGGAAGCTTTGCTGGGTGAAAGTAAGCATTGTGGGCCTACCTGGCATGGAGGTTCCCTCAGCCTTACTGCTCATGTTTTGGGCTTCCACCTGTCTCTAGTGTAGAGCTGCAGCAGCTCTGAAAGTCAGGCCAAGGGGTGAGCTGTGATCAGGAGAGATCTCTGTTGGCCCGTTGTGCAGCTAACAAAACCAGCATTGGGTACTGCGAGGTGCTCTGCCTAGTACAGATCTTTTTCATGCTCAGTGGTGAAACGAAGAAGAGGGTAGGTGCCTGCAAATAAAACCCACCACAGAGCTTTTTGTTTGCATTAGAAATGTCACAGAACCCTAGCTTCCTGCCACCAGACTCCAGGCATCAAGATGCTTGTTGCATCTCACTCTAGAATCCTTTTTATTTTACAGCCCCATTAGTAGTGATCAAGCACCATAAATAGCTGGATTTTTCCAGCAAATTGCCTTTGCTGTACTACCACGACATATCTTTTTAACTGTTATTGAAAAGATTTGGCTCTTCAAAAACGAGACCCTGACAGAAATGGTTGTAGTAGTCAAATGTTGTAACCTTTGCCCTTTCTACCTGGGTTGTGAAGAAATTAGATGCATTATATCTGGAGGACTAATGATTTTAATGGTTCATGATCTCATCAGTTGTGGCCTGCTTTTAGAAAGAAGAAAGAGCTATTGAACAAAAATGGAAAACCAGCAGTACACCAAATGAATTACACGTTGTAGGAAGATATTTTAGAAATAGTGACACACCTAATGGAAACTTGGATGAGAAGGATTTCGCAGAAGTTTAAGATTATGCAATAAAACCTATTAATAACAAGAAAATATTTCCCAGCAGTGAATACTGTGGAACAATGCAAAGAAGCAAGGTGTTGGGAGTTCAACCACAGAGGGGCTCTTTGCAGAATGTTGCAGCTTGTTTAGGGGTCCCCTATTCCTTGGGTTGGATCCATGAACAGGATATTGAGGGTCCTGTCTGACATTGTACAGCCCAGAGGAGTTTCCCTGTTACACAGCACTCTCCTGTATGGGACAATCCTTGGACAACCAACAAGAGTGCCTTGAACGCAGAACCTCAGACTGTGATGCAGACTTTTCTGCTTAATGTAAAGTCCTGAATGATTCATTTGTTAATAAGGTTAATTAGAACTGCAGGCAAATGTCATGCCTTGGAAGACTTTTCCTCAAGACATAGAACGTTGTTATTGCTTCCCTGCCCAATCTTTTTGTTTCTCCTGTATTTCCACCTGGTGCCTGTTGGGTTCCTTGCCAGGCAGAACCCAGGTCTGTGCCTGGGCCACCTGGGCTCTCTGCCTTGCTAGCACTCACCTGCCCTTTCCTTCTTGGGGAAAATTGCATCAGTACTAAGCTCCGCTACGTCAGTGTTTTACTTGGAGGAAACTCCCCTCACCAACCCATTACTATGATGGCCTTTGGAGTGTTTCCAAATGGGAAATGCCACCAGCTTGCCTGGTTGGCACCCGCCTGCGATTTCTTTCTTTACTACTGTAAAAAGCAGAGCTGGCACAATGTTCTGGTTTTTTTCTGCCAAGTTATATTGACTTAGTATGTTTGGAAAATACTTTTGTTGCTCATCTCCAGAACTTGGAGATATTAAACAGCATTTCCTGCCTTGTGTACTTGATGAGAGACCTAAAACGTGAGCTGTCAGCATCGTCCCTTCACAACTCGTGTCCATAGTGTAATACCTAAAGTGATGTCCCAGGGCTCTCTAGCTGTTGAAAGATTTTTGTTTTGTTGGTAACAACTGGTTGTGGAGGTTTATTGACCTGTTGTTGCTGTTCATTGAATGGAAATAGAAGATTTTTGTTCATTTGTCAAAGCCCCAAAGTCCTCTCGAGCAGACATCCTGCCCCACTTTCGGCCTCTTTTACCTGTAGTTGCATATATAGGTGTCCGCAGGCAGATTTCCATACGTTGCATATGCAAAGCTGATAGCCTGGTACCAGCTACTGAATGCATGCACGGGTGTATTTGCTGTAATCAAGTGTTCAAACAGCTGAAAATGAAGCCCTGCATTTGCCATCCTTTAATTAAGTGGTCCTGTGCTGATGTCAGTATCTACCTGTGAGGAAATCACAGGTTACTTTCATTCCCCCCCCACCCTCCAATCCCTTAAAAAAAGTAATTAAAAAGCTGTAAGAGGGAGGCAAGAGGAGTGGAGAGGAAAACCCAGTGATGGACTGGACACGGTGGTATTTGTCATGGTCTTCTGCTTAAAAACTTTGTGCACAGCAGAGCTAAAGCTAAAGCTCTGTTTGTACGTGCATGTGGTAGGGAAAGGCAGAACGTGCCCTGCCCACACGATTTTTGGTTTCACATAGGCTATGGTCGTACAGGCTGGGGGAGGGAGCTGGGGGAGGCAGCACGGAGGTGTTGAGAGGCCTCCCGGGAAGTGGTGTCCTGCCCCTGCTCTCTGCAGTCAGCCGGGTTGTGGAGGCTGTTCAGGGAGGCACAGAGCAGCCTTTGCTCGCTGCGTGACATCTCCCCCGGCTGCCATGTACAGTCACTAGAGCAAATGAGATGCCGCTTGTCGGCCTGGTGGGAAAGCTGAGCAGAGTTGCCTGTGATGATGTCTCCCCGGGTATGAGGTTGGTTCAGAGCAGGCTTTTTGCTGCCTTGCTCCTATCCGTTCCCCAAGGCTTCACACAAAAGGGGAGACCTTACCCTTCCAGGGGTTTGTGTCCTGCCCCACGAGCTTACCCAGCATGCTGCACAGGAGCTTTCCAGCAGCGCTGGCTCGCTGCAGGAGCTGTGTAGGTCAGGAAGCTGCCTGCCGCAGAGTAGCTGCACCCTGGTGATTGCAGAGACACCTGTGGTACTCTCAGGCTGCGTGTGCTGCTTCAAGATGTGAGACCACCTTCCTCCCCTGACCCACAAGCCCGGCTGGGGACGGCTGACAACAAACCACCCTGGTGAGTCAAGAGGGAAAAAGACCCTGAGGTGGGAGTTTCAGTGCTCACCTTGCTGTTTGTGGGCTGTTTGCAGAGATGTCCCATGCTTGGCAAGTTATGTGGCCTCAGAAATTCGTCCCTCGCTGCTAAGCTCTGGTTATCTTTCATGTTTTCAGCCCATTTACTAGCCGAGTTGTTTTTAGCCCCACACTTGTCTTGGGGCTGTGGATGAAAACCTTCCTCTATTGCAGGACTCCAGTGTGTGCACAGGACCCCTGGACGCTCCCCCATCCCTCATTTCATTTCGAGTTTCACTTGAATTCCTGAAGGAACGGGTTCTTGCTCAGAAGTGATAATCTTTGGTTCAGTGCCCAATCTTGGAGAAACTTCAGTACTGTGCGACTGATAAACAGGCAGTTGGATTCCCTCCTTCTGCCACATAACTTGGGGAAAATCTGATCAGAAATCCCTTCAGAGAGAGTAGTTATTGTTTTTCTTTAAGAATCCAAGGAGAAGACCCCAAACCTGGTGTGTGTGTGTCTCTCTTTTTAACTTCATAGCCCCACAGTTTTTTCAAAGATACCAAAGAGCAGCCACCTGCAACTATAACTCATAGATCATCCATAGCTTTAGAGGTGGGACTTCTCAAAAGCAATATAACTTGGTGTAACTTTAGTAGGAGCAGGCTTTGGCTTGTGCTTTGGATTTTTTTTTTTAAAGTTTGAAACCTCTTTTTTTAATCTACCTTTTAGTTGTAGCCTTTCTAGCAGGTTTTCTTGGCAGGAATAGATAAAACTTGTTGCAGCCCTTGCTCTTCCTACCTGAGCAAATCTCCTGTTGAGGTGGGTAATCTCTTGGATGAAACCAAACTAAAATTGATTAAAGAGTCCAGGTTTGGCTAAGAGTCATTAGTTATGTGTGATTGTTCATGCCTGGCACACAGCATATAATTACACAGCTTGACTGAAAACAAAAGTAATATTTTAAACAGCTGTCCTAGAACAAAAAATTAGAATGACAATATTACAGTAATAGCTGGAATAACTGGTTGTAGGAGTTAGGAGAGACTAACTTTCCACCCATTTGTGGGTTTACCTCCTGAGTATTAAATGTCTGTCAGTAATAGTCATTGGAGGAGTTTCTTTTTCCCACTGAAACTTGGATATTTACTCTCACTAGCAGGAGGCAGGAGTTTTGGAGCCCTACCAGGGACTGGCCAGGCCGACCCCAAAGGGACCAGGTATCATCTCTAGGTGTAATCGTGCACCTACTGGAGTTGGAATCGGTGAGCTGTGAGGGCTTTGCCGCTCAGCACGGTGTGTGGGCTTCCTGATTAGAAGTGGGACTGACAGCTTTTCTGCAGCGCTGTGGCACCCTCCACTCGCTCTTTTCTTCCAGACCTGGCATCAAAATTAAATCTTGGTGGGAGCATGGAGATGCTGCTCCCCAGCCACACAGCTTCAAAGCACGGGTGGAACAAGAGCTGGGGGAGCTGCCATTCACCAGAGGGCATCTCCTGGGCCTCCCCTGCACCGAGTTTGCTGTGGGTCCTTGAGAAACAGGTCATGTCTACCCTTGACACCTGCGGTGGGAATTTCTGCCCAAAGCACTTGCCAGCCTTTGCAGGAATGAGAATATACTTTGCACTCCATTGTAATTTTTTTTTTTTTTAAGGCATGCTGATCTGAATCTTAAAAATTCCATGCTGTGTGTTTGTAGGAAAAATACTTCAATCTGTTGGCCTGGAAATGCAAAATCCCCTTTGTACCAGAGAGCCGTAAGGGTTTTTCAAAGGTGCCTGGCTTGATAGACAGGTGTCTGTCAGCCCCAAAACATACAAGGGGGACTGATGAAGCCAGACACTGTGTATTTAGCTGAGAAAGTTGCTATTTGACCCGTCCAACAAAGGCATACTCAGGTGGAGGTGCTACCTTGTTGAAATACAGAACGATCTGAAATTCCATAGGCATGATCGGGTAGGAGCTTAAACAAGAAAAATGAAAAGAAATAACTAGAGGCATGTGAAAAGCCAACTTTAGCTGAACCCAGACTTTCAGCTCTTTCGACTGAACAGAGCCTTGGGAATTGCATCTACAAATGACTGATTATATGTGCAGTTCAGTTAATTAAATTTAAAAAATTGTGTAGGAAGTCAAAAGATATAGCTACTTGTTTAAGGTAATTAAGTCCCCAGGTAGCTTTTATATTTGCTTTATTCGCTGCGAGTGTCTGGCTTGTTCTGTTTTTGAAGCCATGTCAGCATTGACATGGCTTAGAAAAAGGTTGTACTTCTAGGATGGTTACTAATTGTGCCTGTGGGGAAGAAAGGATGGAGCAACAGTGGGAGAAAGGATGTTCTGGGCTCCAGGGTAAATGCAGTCCTCTTTTGTGTCTGATTCAAAGACAATGAAAAGATTCTCACTAATTTCAGTGTACTTCAGACCAGGCTTCCCAGACCAGATTATCTGTGGTGGGGAAGGGGAAATAAAATAAAAATCTTCTAAACTTGTGCTTGCAAGAATTAACACTCGGGCCAGATGCAGTGTTGAAGATGGCTCTTCATGCTGGAGGTCCGTCTTGTCTCCATTTTGGAGAGCAAGCGACTCTCAGGCAAGGCAGACACCCTTCAGATCTGCCTCTTCCCGTCCCTGGTGAGTTTTTTACAGGCATGCCAGGCTCTCTCAGAGGCAGACTGACTATACCTGCTCTTCGAGTTCAGCAGATGCTTCAGCTGGGTGTTGATATGTTGCCTGAGAGATTACCCTCCTTCTGAATTTGTTTTCCAAACCTCTTCCATTGATGAATCACACAGGGCCAGTTGTTTTTTTTTAAAAAGGGCAAAGTCATATGATTGAGGAGCCCTGTTTTGGTCTCCCTGCATCCGTTCCCTCATTTGCTCCTTGACTAGCTTTTACTGTAACGCCAAGAAGGGGAGTTAATCACACCTGCCTAGTTGTCTGGAACGATGTTAGTACAGTCTATTTCTAGAGAAGGTGTGTGAGAGTGTTGACTGGGGCCCCTCCTCATGGGAAACCGGTCCCTTGCAGCAACCTTTGAAGTCACGCGGGAGCTGCACGATCTCGGCAAGTTCAGGCATGGGGCACTGTGTGAGTGGTTTGAATAAGGAGTGAAGTGCTCCCTAGTCCTGTGCTCAGCCTCCCTGCCTAAGCATTGCGTCTCACAATGGCAGCATAACGAAACTGCGGCTGAACTCATCAGTCCTTACCTGCTCACTTGCCAAAATCCCCCAGCGTTTGTTTTCTCTGAGGTATGGCTGTGAAGTTCAACAGAAGTTAAAGCGTAGGCTTAGCTCTGGGCCACAATCCTGTGTTGTTCTTACAGATGCAAAGGGGGTTCCTGAGCTCCAGCTGGTGATCTTATCCACCCTTTGTGCTACAGAGGAACGTGCTGTCTTCCATTTCCTTGAACTAGAAGACAGCAGTGATTAAAGGCTTTACTACACTGATAAGCACGCTTTCCTCTCCCAGTTAACTAAAACTTGGCTAAGATACCTCTAAACCAGCCAGAAAGTTGATGTTTTTCCTCCCAATTGTTCTCTGGGGGACCAGGCTGAGGATGAAAGCACCAGAGAGAGGGAGGGGTAATTGTTTATAGGTCTGCCTGCCACCAGTTTTCTGCGATTTCTTTTTTTGTGGAGGTTATTTGTTGTTTGTTTTTGCGATCAGCATACCTCATAGCATTCACAATATCATGCATGCATAAAAATTCAGACTTCCTTGCCTCTCCCCATACAACAAGGCTTTTCCCACTGTTGTGCATCACCTACTCTGGTAGGATCTCCTTCCAGGCAGAATTGTGCAGTTCCCTAAAAGTTATGCCAAATAGATCTTGGCATTAGGAACTTTTCTCTGTGCTTACTGCTCTTTGAATATGGTTGTCAAATATATATGGCTGGTTACGTTCTTGTATCGCTTATCTCCTGCACTGACAGGCGTTCCCCCTTCACATCCACTGTGCTGCCCTCAGGCTGTTGAGTTTCTCTGCGTGCCTCCTGCTTTCTTCAAGTAGAAAGACCAGCAGTAGCTGCATTGTTGACCCAGACTGATTGCATGATCTGCTTTAGACTTTAATTCTGTCCAGAATAATACTGTGGCCACATAATTTTTTGCCTTTAAGCAGCCATGGGCAATGCTGGGAAGACAAGAAAGAAATGACGTGTGAAGCAAAACTTCATGTGTTCATGGTGTTTACACCTGCACTGCTGCTGTGAGGCTGGATTCCCAGGGTGCTTGCTGATGCTGGGAGGTAACGACATCGCCCGAGCCTTGTTGACGTGCAGTCAGGGCCTGGGCTGCCAGCCAGCCATTGCTAGATAGGGCTGTCCCTTCCGTGGCTGGAGGGCCAGGCCTTCAGCAGCTGCTTCCTTTTGAAGTGCTTGAATCTTATTAAATAACAGAGCGTAGTGAGAAGTCCTCTCAGTCTGTAAAAGCAGGTGCTAGTGATACAAGTTCTTTAGTGACTAAAGAGATTGAAGGAGGGCTTTTACTAAGAGTTCCTCCTTTTGGGGTAGAAGTAGGATACCACACTCCTCGTTTGTGGGCATCTGGTTTCACATGGTTATGGGTGTATTATCTGCGTGTTGGCTTGGTAAAGCTAACCTGGAGCATGTGCTGTTTCTGTAGCTGCACTGCAAAGCGTGAAGGCAGTAATGAAGGTGTAAAGCAGGGGTGGCAACATGGGGAACCGTGCTGCAAGGATGGCTGAGGTTAGCCCCAGGGCCTGGGCTTAGGAAGCTGCTTGCTGTGCATGCTGGCTCAGCACGTGAACGTCTGTCTGCCTGCACAGACGTCATGGTTGTGGTCCAGCAAGTGTGAGGAGCTCACAAGAGATAACTGCCGCCAGCATGAGGCCCCTCCGTGCTGTGTGGCCGTGGTGTGGGGTGTCCGTGCAATGGTGAGAGGAAGCGCATCCTGTTGGGTGGGGGTTGGTGCTCGGGAGCTGCTCGATTGTCTATCCTGGGCAGGCTCATGAGAAAGCAGGTCTGCAGTCAGATGTTTTCCTTTCCATTTTCTAGGTTTGAGGTTATCTACTGTTTCACATATGTTTCAAGCATCTGGGAGTTGATCTTGGATGTTGCATTGGCTGCTACTTAGCTGGTCAAACTTTATCTTTAAAGGAGATTGCAGCAGGTTCAAAGGCCAGACTTTTACCAGTTGTCTATTAATGTTAATTATTTAATTTCATTGTATTTTCTAGTTTCTTGTTGATGCTTGATGTTGCTGTCAATTTAACACCAGGGAAACTCTCAAGACTGTCCAGTTTAAGCTCTTGTATAGGACAGGGTTTCACTGTTGATTCGGTGTGCAGTGCGGTGTCAGTGTGCCAACATTTCAGCAGTGCTGGGCTTGCTGAGGCTTCAGTCCTCATTTTGGAGCTTTTCAGTTGTAATTTTTCTTTAGGTCCTGCTAACATGTGCGATGAGAAGTTCTTGAGCGTAGCACTCTTTATTGAGTGCTCTTGAACCGTGGTATAATACGAGCAGAGCTGCTTAGTTGGTGTAGGGGATTTAACAGGTCTTTAATCTTGGAGTCTGGAGTGGAGAGAGATTGCTTTACAACCCCCATAAATCTCCTGCCATTACTTTCAGAATTATTTTGTGTCTAATTTGTAAGACTGTGCTGCTCTGGGCAGAGGAACCGCACCTTGCTCTCCATCACAGCAAATGGATTGCAGAGTTTGGATCAATGTTTGTGCCCTGTGTCGAGGGTGGATGTTGCTTCTGTTGCATCTCTGGGTCTCAGACCAGCTGCTGGTGTCTTGACAAGCCTTTGCTTTTGAGACTAAACAAGGAGTGCAGGATTTGCTCCATATCCCTCCTAAGACCATGTATGTCAGAAGAAGGGAGGAAGGATCCTCTTTGTGAGTGGGAAAGCAGGAGTTTAATGTATTGCTGTGTATGGAGGCTGGCAGAAAAAATGATAAGTGCTGAAGAATGATTTTGGAAACCTAAGTAAGTAAGGATTTTCCCATGAAACCTGAAGTCTTGATATCCCATAAATCAATTTCTGTGACTGTACATGTATATATTTCATAGATATTATGTATTTTTGAAAGAGCTATTTATTTACAAAGCTGTGAATCTCTCCAGTGAAATAAAATTTAGGCAAAAATGATGCATGATACAGCTGGAGTTTAAGTTTATTTGGGGAATATTTTCCATATTAATGGAGACAGAGGGCTGTTCAAACACAGCTTCCTAAAGCCATGGGAGTAAACAGCCCAAACAAATGTGAAAATTAATACTGAGTCAAAACTAAATATTTAATTAAAATTTTACCCATGAGATTGATTCGTTGTTTTCTTTTTATTTTTCCAGTGGAAAATAAAAGGGTCCATAAAATGAGCATTTAGAAAGGGATTTCCCAGGCAGTTCTAGCTTTTGGGTTTTATCCCAGTGATAGGGATGTGTCGCTTCTGGACTGTAGCTGGAATTTTGTGAGCAGGTTGTTCTCTCATCCTTTCTCTGAAAATATTTGCTCTGCTCATCCTAATGAATTCCCAATAGTTAATAAATAAATTAAAAAAAATCCTCTGTTTTTGCAACAAATTGTAGGCTAGGGAGATGTACATCAACCTTCCTTGCAGGATTAGGAAATACTTTTGTACTCTGTAATGTGCACACCAAGGTGTATTAAATTCTGGACACCTCTGTGATGAAACTCAGTGCTGCTGATGGAGAAGACTTGCTTTTATTTCTGCCAGACCGAGGGAAGGTGGCTGTACAGGAGCACAGAGGGTTTGAATGTCATTCCTCCAGAGACCTCTATCTTCAGGATTTCAGTTCTGTTTGGGGATGTAAAGGGCATTTGTGTGCCTTTTAATTTTTAATTTTTTTTAAAGTAAGAATTCTGCATGACAACCTGACTGGAACTTCAGGGATTCTTAGCTGTGATTTTTGCTAAAAACTAGCTGATGAACAACAGCCCCCCCCCCAAAAAAAAATCCCACAACAAACAACCAGAAGCAAGGCTTTAATTTAAATTATACCTAAAAATGAGAATGCTACTGACCAAAAAATAAACACCAGCTTTCAAGGGCAGGTTGACCGATACTGGGATTGAATCTCTGATCCCTAAAATTATATTCTGTAACTCTAATTTAGATTAAACAACAAGTCCTTAGGTAACAGCACTAATAGAGTTTCTATGGTTTAAGGTCAGAATGTAATTTATGTAAGAAATCAGCATTTACCCCAGTGCTGATGGGATTTTGAGAGAGTGAGACAACTTCAGTGAGGTGAGATGTAACAGGGAGTAAATACCTGTGTCATTCACCAGACAGATATGCATGGATCTTCTCAGAGAATTGTGAGTGTTTCAATGTTACTCCTGCTTCATTTGTCTGACAAACTGGAATGCTATTAACCTTTTTTTATTATTTTTTTTCTTCCCTTTAGTCTCTTATTTCCTCTAGCAAGGTTGAGATCATTCAGCACTTCTAGGAAAGAGAAAGAATCAAGTTCCTTATTTTTTTCTATGGAGTCCTGAATGTTGAACAACTAGTTTGATGTTTGATTTTTTGGGGGGTAAAATTAAAGGTTAAAATGAGATTCCATATAGACCTTCAAATAATAGCAAATACTGTGAAGATTCATCATGCAAAATCCTAAGAAGAGTCTTTGCCTGGAAAAACATTCTAATGTTTCCTTTACCTTTTCAGGTGGATTTGGAGCCAGAAGGCAAAGTGTTTGTTGTCATAACTCTTACGGGCAGCTTCACGGAAGGTAAGAGAATTATTTTGGCTGTTTCCATGAAGAGCTGGGCTTTGGTGCATACTTGCCATTGGTTAGCAAGCTGTACAGAGGTGGATGGTGTTCTTCACACACGCCATGTGCTGTTACACACCGGAGATTTCTTGAGGGATGGGGGAAATCTGGAAGGGGCTGTTCGTGAGGGTTCACGCCGAGTGTACCCTCTGCTCTGCTCCTGCTCTGGTTTCAGACCCAGGGAGCTGATTCATGCTTGATCTGGTTTATTTATCTGAAGTTGTCCTTCAAAAGGATTGTTTTTGTCACCCGTACTTTTCACCTGGCTGCCTCTTGAAGGGCAAACGAAGGAGCATGTAGAGCTTACTTAAAGTAGAACGTGTTTAAAACATCTGGACGATTTTTATTCTGTAATGATTCCCATCCACTTTGTGTTCATTTCTGTTTCTCAAGTTCACTTTGCACAGGAAACTTGGAAGTTTTTTAGGGCCACAGCTGCCCTGAAAAAGTATCTGGGCAGATTTGTTTTCTGATAGCTGTGCTTTATGGTGCAATGTTTTTAATTTCCCTACTGTTCTTTGTGATACCAGCTGTGAGCATGGATGTGAGCTCTGCAGGACCAACCCAGGAGTCTGGGATGGGGCACAGAAAAAGCTTTTTTTCTTCAGACATATGCCATGTTCCTTACTTGTTTTAGCTGCAGCCTCAGACTGCATTTGTTGGGAGGTTTTCTCTCTACAGGAACCAAGAATTGAGGCAGGATCTGCTCTGTTATCTGCTACCTGCAGCCTGGGGGAACTGGATTTTTAATGCTTTCTCTTGCTCTGCCCCAGAAACTGATTGCTTGACGTAAAGGCTGTACTGGGGGCTGCAGGACAGGCAGCCCACCCAGCCATGCTCTGTCTTGGATGAGAGGAGAGTACAAGCTGGAAGGGGGCTTGCTTCAGGGATTATGGGGGAGCTCACTTCTCCTGCCTACCTGTGCTGAGTGTCAGTGCCTCTGTCTTTGTTTTTCAAATGCAGGTCTGAATACAAGCTTGTGCTTTACTTAGATGCTTTTGGGGGCTGTCTTGCTCTTGCTGAGCTGGCAGCCTGGTGCATGCTGGGACCCAGGCAGCTGCTTTATGGAGAGCTGCACCAGAGGAGCTGATGAAGCTTTTGGTTTTCTTTGGGTTGTTTACACCCCAGGAGTGCTCTGTTCCTGGCAGGATAGCTATTGCCTTTAAAGCATTTGAGCCCAGTCCAGTCTGTCATCAGCTGAGCCATACCTAAGGGTCCAGCAAGGGTTTGCAGGGAGACAGTCTCCTCTGCAGCAGCACCCCTAGCCCTGTCATGTGGATGTGGTGGCAGGTTTTGCAGACATCCTTCCCTGTGTGCAGCTGGAATGGCCCTTACTCCTAGGGTCTGTGGCCAGGGCATAATCCTGCTCTCAGGACGTATGTTAGGAAGGAGACATAAACAGAAAGCTTGGCCAGCTTTGACTCCAAAGGAGATGTATGGTCTCAGAGTGATGGAGAATACTAGGAGTGTCCTACCCTGGCACTGTGTCAGGGTGCAGGACTAGAATTCACTTTCCATGTAAAGCTGGAGAGGCCACATAGCAGCACTGCAACTTCCAGTTCTTTATCTGTCAAGAGAAGGCTCTGGGGGGACCTTAGAGCAGCCTTCCAGTGCCTAAAGGAGCTACAGGAAAGCTGGAGAGGGGCTGGTGACAAGTGCAGGGAGTGACAGGACAAGGGGGAATGGCTTTAAACAGAAGGAAGGGAGATTTAGATATTAGTGGATGCCCCCTCCCTGGCAGAGTTCAAGACCAGGTTCTATGGGGCTTTGGGCAACCTGGGTTAGTGAAGGGTGTCCCTGTCCATGTCAGGGGGTTAGGACTAGATGAACCTTGAGGTCCCTTCCAACTCAACCCTCTCTGAGAGCCCAAGTAGTAATGCATGTTTTCCTGTGCACAGGTGTTACCTCCTGGGGTCTGGGAACTGCTCTCATTTATCCATGCATAAAATGTTAACAGGTCCTTTACCCTCTCTCTTCTAGGAGATGCTCCCTACAACTCTGGAGAGACAGAGGGTTATTTTTTTTTTCAAGTTAATTTGGGAAACACTTTCTATTTGTAAGCAGAAAACAGGGAAAGTGCAAAGGTGTGCCAGGGAGACATGGAGGACTTCCTTGCGGGTCCAAGGCAATGGAGAAGGCTGCAGGGGGACCTCACTGCAGCCTTCCAGTCCCTGAAGGGAGCTTATAAGCAGGAGGGGATTCAACTTTTTAAAAGGGTAGATAATGGCAGGACAAGGGGGGATGGATTAAAGCTAAAGGAAGGAAGGTTTAGATTAGGGATTAGGGAGAAGTTTTTTACAGAAAGAGGGGTGAGGTGCTGGAACAGGCTGCCCAGAGAGGTGGTGGATGCCCCCGTACGTGGAGGTGTTCAAGGCCAGATTGGATGGGGCCCTGGGCAATCTTGTGTAGCTCCAGGCCTGGAGGTTGGTGGCCCCGCCTGTGGCAGGGGGGCTGGAGCTCTATGATCCTTGGGGTCGCTTCCAACCCAGACCATTCTATGATTCTATGATTCTATGACAGCAGTAGGGGTGAAGAGGAGACTAGAAATTGACTTCATTTGCCTGTGATACAGCTGATGATTGAAGAGTTGTATTGACATCAGGAAACTGGAGGGCTTTTACTGACCAGCATTGCAGTTGTATCCATGCTCAAGCATGGCATGCTTGGCCATTTAAAGCAGGGTTACGCAGGGGTGGTGGCCTTGAGCATAAATCCAGAGTGTGGTTCAGACTCATGCTGCTGGCTAAGCAGTAAGGTACGTTGCTAACAAGGCCTCAAAGATGAGAGATGGAGAACTCCAGTGTTTGTACCACTACTGCTTTCTGAGGAAAATGTAAAATGTTGGAAACAGCTTACTTCTCTTTCCTGTTACTGAGGATGAGTGGACTTACAGAACAGGCTTGTGGGGTTTTTCTTGACTGGTTAATTCCATGTATGGTCACACTTAGAGTTTCCAAGAATAGACATAATTCAGGACAAGCCTGAGTGCAGGTACCAACTTCTCCTAATCATTGGGAAGGGGAGGCATCCATCAGGGAAGGGTTTCTTTTTGAAAAATGGCGAGGTCTTTTTTGTGACATCATGTTTTATTCTGTTTCTGTATCTTTTGTTGTTGTCTTGTTTTGTTTTCCTGGAAATATAGAGGTTCAGAATTGTACTTGGAATTAAAGGTTTTGGCAAATCTGAGAGTAACTCCCAATTTGAGAGCAGAAAAAATGGCTTCCCACTTTTGTTAGTGCTTGTCTGGAGCCACTGCCACATCCTCACTGCTGGTAATGGCTAATGCAGCAGGGACCACTTGAAGGCCACGTGTGGCTGTGGGTACACAGGGAACCCAGTGATTCGTTGGCATTAGTCCCCATCAGGGCAGCGTGCAGACCCTCCTGGAGTTTCAAGTGATACCAAGTTTAGGACTTTTGATAATTTCCTTGTGCCTTGTGAACTGGTAAGAGTGTAACTCTGGAGCGTTTCCTGCTGTGAGAGGGATCCAACAAGGGTGACATTGTGTACCAAAAAAAGCCAGACTTTTTACCAGCAGATGAAAAGGGCAACATGGCAGTGTCTGCAGACCAACTCTTCAAGGCTCCCACATGCTTTTTTTAGTAGCTCTTGCCTCATCACTTTTGATAGACTGTGGGGACAGCAGGGGAACATAGTGGAGTCAGGCTGAACTGTGTGGAGCATCTTCCTTTGAAAAGCTTCTGAGAGCTCCACTGAGCAAAGGGAGAGGGTCCGTGCTGCCTTCTAGTCCTCATACTGTCAACACATCATTCGTTTCAGGGAGGTTTTATGCCAAGTTAGTTGCCTTCTTTATGGATATAGCCTAATTCACAGGGTCCCAGCCACCACCATCTAATTCTAGTAAAGTAAAAGTCCTAAAAGTGGCTAAAAAGAGGGAAGAAGGGGGGACAAAAAACAACAAAAAGAAACAAACAAAAATCCAAGCCTGAGATTTTGCATCCACCTGAGGCTGAATTCTTTTCCTGTCCTAGAAAGCTTTCCCAACATAGATGCTGCTGGTGGTGTGGGCAGCGTACTTTCTTTACCTTCAGGAATGGTTGGTTTTCTTGTTTGATCAAAAGTTCTTTTGGCCAGAAATGTAATTTGGTTCCCCTTAACTACAGCAGGGAGGGAGAGAAGGGTGGTGCTGCTGTGAGGGGCACAGCGTGTCCAAGAGAAGCACATGTGGACTGCCAGGGTGAGGGCAGTAGAGGAAGCATAGAGCTGGAAAGAGGTTAGTCCTTTGGAGGTCCCCATATGGCTCTTCTGTGCATCACTGTTAACCAGCTGTTCTGAGGCAAGGAAACGTGCCTGTTCCATGTGTTAAAAATACATGTCATTTTTCAGGAAGAGAAAGGAATGGAGCAATAGGAAGTGAGGCAGGGGTAGTGAAATTACCCCTGCCTCTTTATTTTCTCTGCTGGATGTACTTGCTGCTGTGCTAAGCTGTATCTGATCATATTAACTCCCCTCATTCAGCCAACGTTTTCCTGTGTAAAATGATCAGTGCAAAATTAAAATGAAAATCTCCTTACCTTGGGAGGAGATTACCTCTCCAAGCATGGCTGTGTCTCTGCTGGCAGTGCTGCATCTCTCCCTGGCACCCAGCTGGCTCCAGCCAGCTCCATTCTTGACCTAAGAGCTGTTTCACTCCAGGCTGTTTTACAGAGAAGGTGAGGACTTGCTTCTGCCTGCCAGAGTTCAGGCATTGCTTAGGGATTGATTTTCCTCCAAAACCTCTCTCCTTCAAACTAATTAATTTATTCTTTCCTGGGTTTTCTTTATTTCCCCCTGTCTGATAATGGGATTTTTTTCCCAAGTCATCAAACTTATAATTTCTTTTATTCTGTTTACTCTGGATTCTAATATCTCTTTTCCTCCAGTCATATCTTATTATAAGCATTTCTTACCTCTCTCCATCCCTCCTTGTATCTCCTTGCTGCTTTCTGTCTTAAAAATAATGAATGTGCCTTGTCTGAGAGATCTGTCTCTGACATGGATGTACCTCATCTGGGGATATGAGGCATGTTGTCAGCTGAGGATCTGGGGACAAGAGTGTGGTGCAACCTCCTGTACATGAGACCAAGCAAAGCTGGAGCTGTCCAAAGGCAGTTTAGCTCTGCACAGCCTGGGGACCACAGGAGCTGTGGTTTAACTGAACTGCTGGTGCCCTGCCTCCTTCCCTCCCTCCCTGTGGTGATCTACATGTGTGATAATCCATGAGATCTCAGCTCTGTTTTAGGCCTCCAAAAGAAAAATTTTGCTTTATTGCTCTCTAAAACTGGTACTGCTGCGTAGGGTATGAAGCTCCCTAATGTTGTTCCTCTTCTAGCCTTGGCTATAACTGGGTCCAGGTGGACAGCTTCCAAGTAAGGTCTTCTTCCTCACCACTCCTGGAAAGCACTTGGGAGCACCCTGTTAGGGTGACACCACTGACTAGGAGCTGTTGTGGTTCTCCAGCACGGTGTCTTCAGTAACATTTCTCTGAGGTCTCCCAGGGTGTCATCTGGGTCCCCCTGGCTCTGGTTGAAGGTGACCTGGTGCCTCTGAGAAGACTGTTTCTGTTCATAGCAAGTGCCTCTAATGCTGTTGGGGTGCCCCATCAGGTGTTGCAGAGCTGGTGGCAGGAATTCAGACATGCTCTCCACTACTTGTCTCTGCTACTGAATACCAGTTTCAGCTACGAAAGGCCAGGCCATGAATTACCTTCTCCTTGGGCAGGGCGTGATTGACTTGAAGTGAAAGAGCCTTGCAATGAGTGTGGGTGAGCTACTCCTGTTGTTGGTGCTTCTGGACGCCTGTGGAAAGTTAGCAGAGCTACTCAAGAGCAGGAAATGTTGTGTGGATCAGGGTGATTCGCTGCAGTGAGGCTAGATTGGGCACCAGGTATGTCCGTGAAGGACAGCATGAACCTCCCTCCCTTGCAATGCTGGAGTCCCAGAGCAAGCTTTACCTGCAAGGTGTGTTGCTCTGCCCTCAGTTTGCCACCTCTCTTGCTATTTGCTCTTTTTTAAGCTAATGAAATTAATACACACTAATTATATGACTGAATTAATGAATGAAGCAAGCCCTGTAGAAAATAAAGTGCTGCTATTTTAGTGCTTCAAACTCCTGCAATGTTCAATTTGCCTTTTTTTTTTTTTTAACATTGTCACTCAAAGTGATAATTCTGGCTTGAAGTTCAATTTTAATTTCATCACTGTGAGGTAAGTAATGGTTGTTTCTTTTCTTTCGGTGTCAGGAAAGACAAAGACAAATTTGAGTTCGGGGCAAGAAATAGAAGAAGGAGAATATTGAAGAGCCAAGAGACTTGGTAGAGCAGATATAGCACCCACAGCTAAATATTTAATGTTGTTAGGCTTTGCAGCAGCAAGGAAGCCTGAACCTGCCTCTAGAGCAGGAAATGCTTCTTTATTTTGCACCTACTGCTTGTGTTTGGGATGCTTTGGTCTCAAGTGTGAAGACTCTTTGTCTCTTGCTTTTCTTAGAATAATTTTTTTCTAATTTTAAGTGGCTTTTGTCTTAAGAAATAGCATTTCCTGAGACAGGCACCGGTAGATATGTGCAGCCTTGAAGTTTCAAGTGGTTTATAAGCTTTGATCCTTGTCCTGTCCTGTAAGGTAGCTTCTGAACACCACAAAACTTCTGTTGGCAGATACATTATTAGGTTCTTGCAGAAGAGGAGGAAAGAGATGTTTACCAGTTCTTGTAGAATGGCTGTTTTCTGACTGGGTTTTTTTATATTTTAATTTTTAAATTAAAAAAATATATATTTAAGGGGGTGATTATTGGAAACTACAGACCAGGAATGAAAATTACCCTGTTCCAGTCCCAAGGTTAGTTGGGTCACTCTTCTGTCTTGGGCTAAAAGCCCAAGCAGGAGAATTTAAAGGCATGCAGTAGACACTGTGCAGAGAACTTTCGATCTGAATAGGCAGTATTAGTGCAGAATAGGATAAAGAAAGTTCTGCTATGTTTTGTTCCCAGTTGAAGAACATGGAAGTCTTTTAATGTCTAGCCCAAAGTTTTATGTGGCAGAGAGCAGCAGGAGACATGTTTTTCTATACTCCAGTATTTTTTCCAGTCCTTTACACTTGTCCCATACATGCATGCTTGTAGGCAAGGGATTTCCAGATGCACTCTGTGTTGGTTCAACTCTGCATTTCCTGCTGGAAATAGGTCAGAACAGTGTCAGGTGCCCAGGAGAAGATAGAGGCTTTGCAGAAACCAGGAATATTGTCCACAGATGCTGGGCATTGCTGTATGGGAGGCAGGTGAATTTCAGTTGAGCCCCAATCTTGCTTGAAGATGTCAGTCAGGTTCAAAAGTAAAAGGCAATTCCAGAGGCTGATCTTGAAGTCCTGAGCAGGTATTGCTGTCCTGGGGGTCGGACTCTGCAAACCTGCACCCCAACAGAGATGTCTCAGCCAAGCCAACAGGAGCAAGAGTGGCTCCATCCATATCTTGAAGCCTCCACAAGTTAAACACAAGGGCTTTAAAACTTCTCACCCATGCTGAAGATCTCAGGAGAGAACTTCCAAGTCAGAGAGTCCATGAAGAACCTGTTGGAGATTCTTTTCACAGGGAGAGGCCTTTGAGCATTCTCAGAAATGACCTTTGGGTATGAGTTGCCATTTGGAGAAGGGGTTGTACTGCATTCCCCTGAGCGATGCCGGTCATTTGCCCTGTTCAAGCTGACAGTGGCATGAGAAGGGGTCACTGTAATGAGAGACAGCCCAGCCTTGGAGAACAGGCAAAATGGATGAACTTAGGGATAATAAACAATTATTACTGTGTATGCTGGGAGGATAGCATGACTAGTTTTTTCAAAGTGAAGCTTTCAAAATTCACCTATTGCCTTTCACATTGAAATATTGCAGGGAGAACCCAGGTGTTTTTTCCACCCTGTCACTCTTAAATGTGCCTCTTCTCCTTTTAAAAAAAAAAGAAAAAAAGGAAAAGGCAAATTTGGTAAATTCTGAATTTTCACAGGGAAAAAAGGATTTCCACAAGCAAACCTACCTGAAAGCTGTTTATTCCTGATTGCTGAAAGATCTGGGCCCTGGGAAAGGTTATGATTTGCTCAGCATTATGGTGGGATGCTAGTGCAGAGCCAGGAGGTGAACAGCACCCCAGCCCACCATGTATCCACGAGACCACATTTATTTCTTGGAAAATCACAGAACCCTAGAATACCTGGTTGGAAGGGACCTCAAGGATCATCTGGTCCAACCTTTCTTGGCAAAAGCGTGGTCTAGACAAAATGGCCCAGCAGCCTGTCCAGCTGAATCTTAGAAGTGTCTGCCCTTAAAAGGGCAACCAGGCTGGTGAAGAGGCTGGAGGACAAATCCTGTGAGGAACAGCTGAGGGAGCTGGGGATGTTTAGCTTGGAGAAGATGAGCCTGAGGGGAGACCTTTTCACCACCTACAACTACCTGAAGGGAGGTTGTGGAGAAGTGGGTGATGGTCTCTTCAGCCAAGTGACTGGAGATGGGACAAGGGGAAATGGCAAGAAGCTGTGCCAGGGAAGATTTAGATTAGACATTAGAAAAAAATTTTTTACTGAAAGAGTTGTCAGGGCCTGGAACAGGCTGCCCAGGGAGGGGGTGGAGTCACCTTCCCTGGATGTGTTTAAAAAAAGGGTAGATGAGGTACTTAGGGATATGGTTTAGCTTAGGATGGGATTGGTTGGACTTGATGATCTTCAAAGGTCTTTTCCAACCTTGTGATTCTGTGATGTTAGGGAATCCACCATTTCCCTGGGGAGATTATTCCAGTGCCTGATTCTGGCATCTCCCCAAGAGTAACTTGTACCCGTTAGTAACTTGTACCCAAAACGATCCCTTTGAGCTCCATGGCTATTGTAGTATTTCTAATGCTGAGAGCTTTTTCAGCAGTAATTCATGACTTGCCAAGATCTGCCAACTGCTTAGATATCCAGACACTGCAAAAATGCAGTAAACAGCAATATCAGGTTTAAGTTAACTTCCTCAGCAGGCTGTGTTTTGTCTGGGCTGTGAAACCTAGATATAAATATGCAAGCTTGCAATCTGCTCTGGGATTTCAGAGTTCCTGGCTGTAATGAGGAACAGAGATTTTTGCTTTATTTTAATGTGATTCCTGGAAGATGTGACTGTGGTCCCCAGAGGAGCTTAAATCTATCTGCTTGGCCTTGGAGGACAGTGCTGCACTGGAGTGGGTGTTTGGGCTGCAGCAAAGCAGGATGGCAGATGTATGCTGGAAGGAGCAGAGCAGGAAGCTGCTGGAGGTCAGGACTGTGATCCTATGTGATCCAGGGGTGATGACAGCAGCCCTGTCCACAGCTGCTGCGCCCTGTGCTGGGGATGCTGTTTCATTGCCATCTCCCTCTGCAGCCATTGCACCCAAGGGCACCTGGATGATGCCGTGGACTGGTATGAAGGGGGGTGTCCCATGTACCAGCACACCTTACAGCTGTGCCTGAATTTCCCTAGACCACAATTTGTGAGGTACCCGACTGATGAAGTGAGTGAAGAGCTGTCCAAAAGCCCTGGTAGTTTATTTAGTGTGACCCTGTAAATCTGTAGTAGAAACTGGAGGAAAAAACCCAACAAACCAATAAAACCACACTGTTGTGTTGGTTGGGGTTTTTTTTGACCTCACCTCCATCAGCTATGAAATTAGGCTGTCTCTCATTTAATATCCAGGTCTGTCAGCTCTGGCTGCTGTAGGGGACTCATAATTTAGGTGGTACCACCACAGGCAGGAGTTCTTGTGTCTGCCAGCCTTGACTGCCAGGCCTCCAGAAGTCCCTGTAACCTGCCTGCTGTATGAGGCAGTGCTGGACTTGGTGCATGAGCTGATTTGCTGAGCCTGCCAGCACAAGAGGAGGTGTGAGGTCACAAGATGCTGTTGTGCCACAGTTCTGAATTGCCTTAATTTACCTGGAAGATACTCATACATCACTAGTGCTTGCAGGGTAGGGGAAAAGTTCTTTTTGGCCCTGCAGAGACAAGGAGGACCAGCAGCATCAGTGTGCGGTGTGTTGGGGATGCTTTCAATTGATTCCCACATCTCACTGGAGTGGGGCATACCAGAGCTGAACCGGGTCTTCAAGCTTAGGAAAGCAGATATGGAGCCAAAGGTAGCAGAGCTCATCTTCTCGTAGTGCCTTTGGAGGTGAATACTCATGCTTGCAATTTATACACTCCTGGTTTGGGTTGCTCCTGTGTGTGCCCAGCATAAAATTCAGTTCCCTGCTCTTCAGTGCCAGTTGTTTTTCCTTTTCTGGAGTGCTTCAGCAGCAATTATTTAGTTTTCCAAAATGAGATGCTGAATCAAAATAGAGCTTGTAATGAAGAGATCTTGATGTTGTTTTGCCAGGGTGACCTCAATCTTGGCAGAAGGAGGGCTGAGAGCCTCTGCTGTCTCTGTCTGCCTTCTGCTGCCTTTGGGAAAATCTACCCATTTGTGATTTTTCTGGGAGAAACTGCATGAGATCAGCATGGCTTTGAGGGCTGTGGACACCACCTGCACTGAGCAGGTTCCCATCCCTGTGACTGTTCCTCCTGGCAGTGTTGACGCTGCTGGTAGTTATAAATAAGGAGCTGAGGTGGTTTCATAATGGAAGGTAAATCTGTCTGTCTGAAAAGGATGGTCTCAGGCCTTGCCCAGGCCCAGTTCTGTACTGGCTGGCTGGACTAGGGAGCTGAGCAAACCTGAAACAGGTGTATAGGTTGATTTTGGGCCAGATCTGACCTCTAGTTGAGGTCAGTGCTAGCCTGGGGTGCTGCGGTTGGGCAGGAGGGGGAACACCATCAGTGAGGCAGAGGAGAGAGGAAAGCAGGAGGTTTGGCTGAGGAGGTTTCCTGCTCACCAAGCCTTGTTTGTTGGGACACAGGACAAGAACAATGAATAGCAGAAACACTGGCAAAAGGTACAGCCATAAGGGTCTAGAAAAGGGACAGAGAAGAAACATAAGGAGAGCTAGAAGGAAGTAGGAGACGGGGCTAGGGAGTGGAGCTAAGTTGGTGTGGGCAGGAGCTGTAAGGAAAAAGCAGTTTAAAGAAGCTCAAAGGGTTGAAGAAGGTGGGAAGAGGAGAATAGGGACAGATGGGTGGTAGAGGAGCTGCAGGGGATGAGGAAAGGCTGCAACAGAAGAGCTGTGACCAGCAAAGCCCATTTATTGCTAGAGCCTGGAACCAGTTTTTTAATCCCAGAATCTCAGCTCTTTCCTGCCGTCTAGCTGTCAGACTCGTTGAGCAGGCGTGGCTGGCTGTTGCTAGTACTGGATCTGCACAGCAGAGCGTAGTCCTTTGTGGTGAAGCCTTCCCCTGATCGTGCTGTCCTCTCTCCCCAGAGCTGTGTGTCTGAGACCACAGCTGAACTGGTGAGCCAAGGGCTGTGGTGGAGGAAAGCTGTTCCAGTTCCATTTGGTGAACTTCATTCCAATGATGGTTTTATTTGTTTAGTTTACTTAGGTGTTAAAACCAGAAACCTTTTTATTTGAAGGAGGTCACTACTGTTACAAAATCAAACTCTCAAAGGTTAGGAAATGCTGAATTTTTAGGTCTAAAATTTGTCTTTCCTTATGTTCACAATACAGACTTGGAGATCACACAGATCAGCAAGGACAAAAGCAGAAAGACTGTTCTTCTCCAGGCTGCCCAGCTCAGAGCACTTAAGTGATCAGTGAGGAATCTGGGGCCTCAGTCTGCTCCTACACATTTTACCGACAATGTCTCTGGTTCTGTATTTCACCTGTGGATGTGACAAGTCCTTCAGAGAGAGGCTCCAATGTTGCATCCAGAAGGGCTGAGATGATAACTTACACATCATAGCCCTCTCACGCCTTACCTACAGAAGCATCCTGTGTTCCTGCAGCAGGCATGTAGGGCTGAGCCCAGCAGCATGCGTGGCTTTGGGCTGTGCTGCAGGGGACATGGATGCTGCAGAAGGAAGGCACAATGAAGTCTGGCTGATTTTCCTCTCAGATTGCTTTCATGCCCCATATCATGCCAATGCAGCTGATTATGGGGCACATGGCAAACCAGATCTGGGAACTGATCTGGCTGGAAAATGACCATGTGAAGGGAGTGCTGGAAGGAAGTGCTGTTTGGAGGAAGAACTGCTTATATTGGTGTAGGGGCTGTTGTGAGCATCAAACCACAGTCTGGCTTTCATCTCATGTCATCTGAGCATAAATTAATTCCCTCCCCATGCGTTTCTTCTCCTCTGAGACACTGGGAAGAAAGATGAAAGGAGGTGCAGGTTTAGGTGTCTTTCACAAGCTGTTGGAGAAAGTGACTTTCTTCCCGTTCACCCACCTCTGCTTGTTAATTGAGAGGAATGAGACATGAGAGCCTGCGGCAAGGCAGAATATGTACTTACTACTTCTGCCCTTGCCTGGTGGAAAGAGCCACCCATTTGCAAGAATAAAGTTGGTTGGTGGTGCTGGTGGCCATTGAAGCTGGTCACCAGCTGGAGCTGGTGAAACTGGCAGGGTCCTTGCCTCTCTCTACTTACAAGCAGATCCAGAGCCAAGGCAAGCAACATCCTCCCAGCTTTTTTTTAGAGCTGTATTTGTATGGATTTGGTACATCTGCCTTTCAAATCTTGGAAATGGAGAAATATGTATTGCAGCATGAAAACCTTGTTGGGGAGGAGATAGGGTGGGGGATAGATCAAGTTTGGCTGTGTTAGCTGAATGGGAAGTGGTTGGGGGACAGCTGTGTTTTCTGAACACACCACTCCTCCTGGCCTGCAGCCCTTGGGAAATCCCTCTAGGAAACAGTAATACTAATGATCTGCCAGCACCGGAGGGGTGCGCTGCGTGGCAGAGCAGTAATGGTCCATGCCATCTGTGGAAGCGTTTTGAGGACGGGCTATCCAGTGAAGGCAAGTGTGATTTGCTAGCCTGAGAGCCTGAGCACAGAGTATTTCCTTGCCACAATGCCAAGGTGGGGATCGCCTTGATGAGAAGAGGTGCTGCCTTTCAGCAGGTATCTTGGTAGCAATACGTTTGGAATACAAGAGGCTGAATGTATTTTTTTTGACAGATGATTTGCTGCAGCAGAGTCTTGCTCAGCCCATGGTGTGTGGGAATCTGCGTGGGAGAGGGACATGGTAAACAACCTGCTTTTGGAGGCTGTTGCAATTTGAGAAGTTATTAGCAAGGTGCCACATGGAAATCTCAAGAGTACCTGGGATCAGCTGTCTAATCAGTGCTGAGTATGTGGCCGGACTGCTTTGGCTGGGTCCATGTGACTCTTGGGTGACCAGTTGACCAGGTGAATCCAGGTGTTGCACAGAGGTGATTCAGGTGTTGGTCATCCTCCCAGGTGATCACAAGGCCAGTGACCTGCAGGGACTGAGGAAAGGCCGAGATGTCATACAACAGCAATCAAAGGGCTCCGACAGCAGAAAAAGGGAATTGTTTAACTTGTCCTGCTTCATTAGCTCTCCCAATTAATTTGTTCCTGACTAGATTCCAGTTGCTCTTTTGGTTACAGTTTGCTTTCCCACTGAGAGGTGTAGTGCCCCTGGTGAGGAAGGCTTGAGTTTTTGTCCTAGGGTTGGCTTCTGTGTTGAGGAATGTGATTGTCATTTGTGGACTTGCTGCAAAAGCTGTGGGTCCTTCTGGATGCAAGCTGCCTGATAGTCCCATTTCAGATGGCTTTTAGTGGATCCTGGGGGGTTTTTTGTGCATTTTGTCTCATGTTGCATGAAGAATATTTTTCTGGTGCTCCTTTGAGACAGATGTTAAGCTCAGATCTCCTGGAAAAGTTGCATTGCCTAAACACAAAGGTGTAAGTTTTAAGGAGACTTAGTTGAGTGTAAAACCTTGTGTGGACACTCTAGTTTTAATATGAAAACAGCCGATTTTAATTCTGAAGCTGGCCACATGCATCCACAAAGCTGGATGTCCCAAGAGCATCTACTTAAAAAGAGCTTTAAACTACCTCTGGTTAAAAATAGGCTTAACTTTGAGCTCCAGCTCCCTGTGTGGGTAGGTCCTCCCAAGAGCGTGTTGCGGTAACGTGCCGTGGAGCTGCCTACAAGCATGGGGGTTACTGGTGATTGTAACATGCGTGAGCCCCGAGGCGTTGGGAGCAGGGGAAGGTTCAGGATCTCCCTGCTGTTCCCCCAGCCTGCCAGTTCTGCTCTTCTCAAGGATTTTGCACAGGTGCTGGTGGCTTTGGCCTATAAATACCGTTGCTCTGTTAATGCTACTTCTGCTCTGTAGCCAGCGTAGTTTGAAGTCTTCCAAAACTTAGGGTGAGGGGGGCTTCTGGTGCATTAATTAATCATGGAAAAGATCAAAGTTACTTCGTTAGTTTTATTTTCCTGTTTTTAATGAATAATGTATTTAAATGGTTTCCTTCCCTAATAAATCACATCTCAACATTTTTTTTTCTCTTGAGTTTAAGAGGTGGGAAGGACTAACAGGGGGTTTTACAATGGAAATTCACTTGCCTGAGCACAAGGAAGTAATAATGATTATAATTGGCGAGGGGAGGAGGGAGAGGAATCAGTTCGTTAAGGTTTTAATGAGCAATGCAGTAAGGAGTATGAGGTACCTAGAAGTATTTGCACATCTTAAATTAAGGAGGAAGATTGTCCCTGTCTTATGATACAATTGAGCCTCCAAGCAGATGTGCCTTTCTGCCTGAAGCTGAGGAGGGGAGGGGGTTAGTGCTGCCAGCTTCTCATTGTTTGTGTGGGTCAACTTAAATTTTTAATAAATGGGTTTTTTTGTTGCTATTGTTTTTGCCTGCACTTACCCAGATTGATGTGACAAGACGGGGTTATGGAGGGTTGGAGATGGACTCATGCTGGCAAGTCTGAGGTGGTAAGGAGGGGAGTCCATTGTGGGGAGGTGTCCCAGTACCCTATGGGGTACCGCTTGGGTACTGACTGCCTCTGGTTAGGTACAGGGGCAGATCCAAGCTGACCTCCCAGTTCCAGTGTCCACCTGGGGCTCCAAGGGCTCAGTTCAGTGCTCAGGTTTCTGCTGCCTCCCTCAAGTCCCTCCCCTAATTTAAAATAAAATCCTTCTTTCCTGGCGTCTCCTCTCTGTGCAAGCTGAGACAGTTCTCTGCTATTATCACTCCAGCCTGGTCTCTGTTGCAAACAGAAGTATCATGAGGTTACCATCTCCCAAATTAATGCAAAAACTTGCAGAGATGGAATGATAAAACAATGCAGGTAAAACCTTTCTTGCCTGTGGAGAGAAACAAGCACGGGGTGAAAAATGGGGCTGTCCCCTTCCTGCTTCTTCTTTCTTTCACACTTGTGTGGCTGTAAAGAGAAGGGAGAGGGAAATGGCTGTCCCCTTCAAACACATCCTCCTTGGCAACCAGCAGCTCTTCTGCTGCCTGTGGCCTGGAAGGCACAAATGGGCTGGCATGCAACAATCTCAGATTGAGAACCTGCTCTCTTCTGGCTTGCTCACATTCCCTGAAATCTTTTGTTTTCCTCAGTAGCCTGTTTGCTCAGTTCATTGTTACTCACTTCAGAAATGAATGGAAAAGCTCTTCCATCTATGTTTTCCAGGCTGGTGCAGGATGCTGCAGTGCCTTGCTTCATAGCTGTCAGGATGCTGCAGTGTCTTACTTCACAGCTGTCAGCATCCACAAGCAGACAGTTTTAAGAAAATTTTCCCAGAAATAACTTGTAAAAGCAGATGTGGAGAAGAGTATTTCTGCGCTGCCCCGTGCATGTCTGAAAACCCGTGGGACAAACACGGTTACAACGATGCAAAACAACCTGTATGATATTCATAACTCCTTGCCAGACTCGAAGCAGCAGCAGGATACTTGTTTTAAGAGTTTCTCAAGCTGCTGCCTTCCTCCTCTCTCATGTTCCTGCAGACTTCTATGCAAGCAGATAAAAAGCAGCTATTCCTCCTTCAGCCTGAGCACTTGGTCTACCATCCACCTTGCAGCCCTCTCCCCTCCTGCATGCGTGGATGGCTCCCTGACCGCCACGTGCTGATCCCCCCAGCTCTGTAGAGCTGTCCTGGTGTCCCTGGCACTGCTACCTCAGAGTGCAAGTGCCTGTGAATAAAGCAAACTGAACCTCTCTCCCTCCATTCCTCTTTCCCTCCAAGCAAATCTCCTGGACCCTAGTTCCCCACAGGAGAAGTGAACAGTGAGGTTAGCAGTGATGAAGCAGAGCTGTGGCTGGTAAGCCTGGGAAATGTGGAGATGCTTCCATTTGGCGTTGTGGTGTCTTCCTCACCTACTGGTGCCATAAGAGCTTTGGCATCACTGTGTAGTTGTAGAAATAACCCCCATGATGGGCTTTTGTAGCAACAGATGAGCGCTGTTATGCTCACAGATACTGTTGTGTGAGTTTCGCTGTTCAGCGTCAGTGCTCAAACACTGCCCGTGACTGAGAGCTGAGATGAAGTTACGTCCTAGACCTGCCAGGAGAACAAGGAATATGGGTCTGCCCTACTTCTTCAGCACTGGGACAAGAAATGGAGACCATGCCTCGAGTGCAAAGTTCTGTGTGGTTTGATGCAGGGATGATTACATGGTTTTGTATTTCCAAGACTGCTGATAATGCTGTTTCATACTCATGAGTGGGAATTATATATATTTTTTTAAATTCAGCGCATCACTGTTCCTTACAGGCAATATAAGTTGGAATCTTAAAAGATGAACTGCCCATTAGCGTGGGTTTTCTGTGAAGTCCTAGTAGAAGACAACTTAGTCCTGCCAGCACTAGATGTTTCTCTGCTATTTGTACAAAACTTATTCAGAGGAGAAAAATTAAGAGTCTCAGAGGAGAAAACAGCAACTAGATCAAACATAAGTTCCAGTCTGTGTTTGATGAGCCACATGTTTGATTTGCAATGAGCCTCCCCTGGGATTGGGACTAGTCTCGTCTCATGTGCAAACTAGCAGGACAGGAACTGTGATGGATGTGGAGGAGAAATGCTGTGTGGTTAACACAGCCTCCATGGATGTGGCTGTTTCCCAGCTGGCTGATGCACGTGTCCAAGTGACTTTTGAGGGGAACTGAGAACTGCATCAGTTACGAAAGGTTTTTGCTCTGCAGCACTAATATTAGGGAAACAGAATCACAGAATGACTAGGTTGGAAAAGACCTTTAAGATCATTGAGTCCAACCATACCTGTCTTGTACCCTCTACAGTCAGTGAAGGAAGTACCACTTTGGGTTGTAGCCTTTAAATCCTTTTCCCTTTTCAGAGTGGGACTGTCAGCCTCTTCTTCAATACTGTGTTGTATTTATCATGTTTTAATTAGCAAGGCATCCTGTGGTCTTGACCATCCACAGAATTATGGTGCTAAAACTCCCCGTTAAACGATATCAAGCCTTTGTAGGGGATTTTTGTCATAAGATACCTGTTTTCCAGCATGGAAAAGAAACATCTTGGTTCATCTTGGTTTCACCTCTGTTTATATTCAGCAGGTGTGAGGAAACCCGCTGTTAGATAAATATTGAGAGAACACCTCCATTCTGATGGCTGGAAGGTGTGTGGGGGGTGTCTTTGTTCTCCCCATTTACTTGATTCATTTTATATATTCTTTTCCTAAAACACCCAACACTACTCATGGGTTTGTATGGGCTAGCTGAGTGTTTAGCCTGATCTGAAGTAGTTACTCAGTGTTGTGGTGTGTGTGAGAGGTAGAGGGTCTGCTAATCCACTACCTTGTTTTTAATACTCTAGTACAGTCAGTGGTTGGTCTCTGCTCCACGTTTGTGTATCGCTCAGTGCAATGGGATCTTGCTTGCCGAGCTCTCAGGGGAGCACAGGTTAACCTGTATACTGGCACTAATAATAAAAAAAAGCTTAATTAAGTTTTAATCTATTAGCAGTATTGCTTTGCGGCTTTTTACGTTGCTTTTTTGAATATCTTTATTTCTTTCTAAGAACCTTTGCATTGACATGTATGGGAGTATAACACTAGAAATGGTCATGTATCAGGATGTGCCTGAACGACCTCTGCCATGACGGTGTTGTAGTGGCAGTTGACAATAGGACGGTGGGATTGATTTCAGATAGATGAGACCTGACAGGCTTAGACACTTGAGGCAAATAGTTACACAAACAACACTTCATCCTGCAGCTCTTCTTGTCTTGCTGCTGTAGTTAAGCCACCACTGTAAGGACTTACCTGAAATAACTCCCCAGAATAAAAAATGGGCAGAAGAGAAAGGGGGGGGCTGACCTCTGGCTGGGAAGGGCAGGGTCAGGTACCCTCCTGGGGCAGGTAGGGAGGGAGGTGTAGCGAGGCTGCTGAGTGGTGTGCTGGTGGCATGTGATGTCCTCGGATGACTTGGTGGGTTATTTATTCTCCTCTTCCTCCACGTGCATAATTTCCACTGCCATAAACATGTGTTAGGCATGAGTGGAGAGGAGGAAAGGGGAAGAGGCTGCTTAGTGTTTAACTTTGTATTTACTTTTGCACATAGGCAGGCACAGTAAATACCCCATAGTTAGAGACTTCCAAATTTAACCATGGATGTGGACAACTCCCTTCACCGAGCAATTACTTGTGTTTTTATAGCAGTATTTGAACATTTGAACCATTCATGGTGGTTGCTGCTTTACCAGAGATTAGAGGCTTTTAAAAGTCTGGATCTCCTAAAGTGATGCAGAGCTGTTTTGTTTTGTAAAATGCTCTCCATGTGCTGGAGTAAAATACATATTCTATAGGAAACTGGCTGGAATGCAGAACATAAGCAGGAAAATGGGATGGCTTTACATCCCCTGACACTAAAGGTGAGAGGCATGGGGGGCTGCTGCCTTGGCCACCTTGTCTACCAGTAGACTTCAGCACTGCTTTGATGGTTGTTGGATGCGGTCTGTCACCCAGTGGGAGCTGTTGGGCAGATGCGATGAGTGTGAGCCAAGGAACTGCCACCTTGGCAGCTGGGGAGGTTGGTCATTAGGGGGAAGGTGGTTTTGATAGCCGTGTGTTCCACCATTTCAAAATCACTTGTGCCTTGTTGGAGGGTTGAACTTGCCTGCTCCATGGTGTGGTGTGTGGGAAGGGTGAGTATCCAAGGCATCTGAAAGAGGGATTTATTCTGTAGGATGTGGGTTGTATATGTAGATCCACTCACTCAGTCAGGCAGTGGATGGTCTAGTGCATCTACGCCTGGGACTGAAGTGCGGCTGAAATTGCACCATGCTCCTCTCTTCCTTTTCACTTGAGACAGCATCAGGAAATGATGTCTAGTGGGGGGTGTCGTTGCCCATAGCAAAGGGATTGGAACAAGATGATCCCTAAGGTCCCTTCCAACCCAAACCATTCTATGATTCTATGAAATGAGAAGAACAATGCCCCAGAGAGCTGATTGTGTGTGAAAAGTAATCCCATCCTTGCTGAAGTCAGTCTCCTGCTTAGTAATATCTAGATTTTTTTTAATAATGTAATTTGAAGTGAATGTAAGTGTGAGTGAGGATCACCTGAAAGATGTGCAGCATCTGGAGACAGTTAGCAGGGTTAATGCAGCCAAGTAGTGTGGGAAAATGTGAAATTTGAGGAATGTTTTAAATAGGAATTATGCTTTTAGAAAGGAAGAAACAAAAAACCTGTGTCATGTGTTTAAATGAAAAGTGGGTCTGTAAGATGGAATCTGTTGTCCTGGGTGAGATGTTGGTGGCTGGAGAACATGAGATGGAAGATAAATACAGCTTAGAGGAGCAGGACTAAAGCTGGCCATAGATGTGATCCACTAGTGCAGCATGGAGACTTCCTCTATTGCCCATGAAAAAGTGAGTGCCAGTCATTTTTCAGTATTCCCAAACCATTTCAGACTTGCAGTCTCTCTGGAGGCAGGCAAACCATGGGGGTGCACTGTCCCACTGGGTGGCTTTGCAGGCCATCTTCAGGTGTCATCCATTTCTGGTGCAAAGGACTGGTTTGCTCTTGGCTGCATGTGGGCTTCGCACTGCAGGGGAGAGCACCGGGGTGGCAGTCACCCCATGCTGATCCTGGAGGGGATCCATAACAAAACCAGAAACTACATGGGCTAAATTTGGAACATACTCTCTTAAACTCTGGTAACCGAGAGTACATGAACTTAAAGGGCATCAGCTGCTGGGCTTCTAAGGGTGCAGCTGGTGTGGACCAAGCTGGTCACTGGATTGCTTCTCTAGGTGATTTACTTATGTGCTTACCACCCACTCACAAACCCCTACCATGCCTTGGAAGTTCTCCTGTACATGCTGAACACCAAGACAGGATACTTTGCCAGTTGAGGTGTTTGGCCCTGATCCAGGAAAACACTTAAGGGTATGCTTAAACCTAGATCCAGGAGATGTTCTTTTGAATGTAAAGGTGGGCAAATTCTGTAATACTGTAGGGAATTATTTTTTTAATTATTCTCGTGTGAAGTTGCAGGAGGCTTTGGCTAAGGAAAGCAACTGGCTCCTGATCCTTCTTTTGGGGAAGGATTCATTGGTTGACCTCCTGAAGTTCTTCTCGGCCATGTTTCATGGATAACGGGGCTATTGAAATTGCGCAATGATGCAATGTTTGGAGGGGATATTAAACCTCTGCTCATCACCGCTCACTTCTGGAGATCAAAATGACATCTCATGTGCAGGGAAGAGGCAAATTATCTTCCAGCTGCAGGGTTCCTCCATCTTGCTGTCATGTGTTTCTGGCTGCCCACTGACAGAGGCAGGATGCTGAACTAGATGGACTGATGTTCCGATTCAGTCTGGCAATTCCTGTGGTCCCCTGTGTCCCGTTGACTTCAGTGAGAATTAAACACATATTTAAGCACTTCCCAAGCAAGACAGGCTTTTCTCTGCGTCTCTCTGCCCAGCTGCTTGAAGCTCTGCTGTGAAGAAAGCACGTTTCTGTTAAGTGCTTGGACATCCCCACCACATCCTTTTTGTGTGTGTGCTTTAATGGGAAAATTCTAATTTATAACGTGTGCTTCCATTTTAAAAATAAATGCTCTATGTTGCAGTTTATGCTGTCAGGTAGGAGGTTTCCATTAGTGCCTGTGGAGGGGTTGCATGCACACATGGCAGAAAAAAAGCCCCTTGAGCTTTATGGCTTGCTTTGCTTCTAAACCTGGATTGCAAGAGTACCAAGAGGAATACATCGTGCGGCTTGTGGCCCTTTGAAGTGGCTGGGTTCAGTACTGACAGGATGGCTTCCCTGATCTCCTACAAAGAGGACTGGGAAATGCGCCTGTGATGTGGGACTCTTACATTTCAAGCCTTGATCAGGTTGACAGCTTTCCCCCTGCCCCCTCCCTTTTTATTTTTCCTCAGTGGTTAATCCACAAAGCTGGAAACGTTCTGCCCCCTTTTTATGGGTAAATGAAGGTGTGGTTGGGTGCAGCCACCAATCCACCCCTCTGGGATGAACTGGTGGGAAGTTTACAGACCTCCTGTGCCTTCCTGTGTCATTGCATCCAATGCAGAGGGTTTGGCAGTGCCAGGCCTTCATCTTGCATCCAGTCTGTGTTCAGAACGAGTGATGAGGATGTACGCCGGTGCTCAATTAGCAGACTCCAGTGCCTGTCCCCAAAATGCACTTGTTAGTGGAGCCTTCCCTTTGCAAAGCAGCTAACTTGAAAACTGCAAATTTAATTTCTTTCTTCTGAGGCGAGTGTGCCCCAGATGAGGCTTTGATCTGGGAAGCTAAGCAGAGTCTGACCCAGCCTGTGCACAGAGTCCAGAGAGCAGCTGGCTGTGTTTTACAAGTCAGATGGCTGCTGCTGTATGGGAATGGCTTTTGTGGTCTAGAGCTTGGTTCTACCTTTTAAGAGTGACTTGATTTGTGTCAATTGAACTTTGCCAGGAAATTGTTACATGGCTGAACTTAACCCAGGAAAAAAAATAAAATTTTGAGACAGTTTGGATCTGAATGCCATCAGTTTTGGGTCCCTGCTTCCCAGAATGTTAAAATAATATCTACTCTTTGGAAAATGAGCCCTTTAAAGAAAGCTGAGCGGCACAGAATCAGAGAATCACAAGAAATGGAAAAGACCTTTAAGATCATCAAGTCCAACTGTTCACGTCCTGTGCTAAACCATATCCCTAAGTACCTCATCTACCCTTTTTTTAAACACATCCAGGGATGGTGACTCAACCCCCTCCCTGGGCAGCCTGTTCCAGGCCCTGATGACTCTTTCAGTAAAAAAATCTTTAAATATAATGTAATAATATGTAATATATATTCTATAATAAAGATAATATAATATATTTATATAAGAAATATAATATAGTTATATAATTGCACATGTTTATATAATTTTTATATAAATAATAAAATTTTTAAAATTATAACATCTAATCTGACCCTGCCCTGGCAAAGCTTAGTGCCATTTCCCCTTGTTCTATCACCTGTCACTTGAGTGAAGAAACCCATCTCCCACCTCTCTACATGCTCCTTTCAGATAGGCACATATCAAACAACTCACAGTCCTTGAAGAATCAGACTGTGCCTTTCTATTCAATGCAGGAAACAAAATTTGGTACAAATGGTGATACAGAAGTGTAGTGTGAGAACAGGGAAGGGGGGTAGATGCACTTCGCCAAGCAAGGCACCGCTTTGGCTCAGCAAGCGGGTGCTGGGCAGTTGGTTGCACTCAAGTCACATTTTCAGGAATTATTGCCCAAAAGGCTGTGATTTATAACCACCTGTTAGCCTTGAGCTTCTGATCTTTGCAGCTTGTGAATTAATGGCTTAGTGACATGTCTCAACATGGGAGAGTAGGGAGAGGGAGATAGGAAGAGGCGGTTATTTCTAGATGAAGAACGTAATTTTGAGCTAAAGGGACCTTTGCAATTAACATCCTTGCCTGTCCCAGACACTGTCCTCACTCTAGACTGTGCTGCCTCAGCTTCTCACATCCCTGCCTGTCCCAGACACTGTCCTCACTCTAGACTGTGCTGCCTCGACTTCTCACATCCCTGCCTGTCCCAGACACTGTCCTCACTCTAGACTGTGCTGCCTCGACTGCTCATTCAGCGATGTAATTATAGCCTTTGAAAGCATTTTGTGCATAGCAAATCCAGGAGCAATAACGTTAATGTTTTCTTGGTTTTATTGTTGGTTTTTTCCTAACCCCTGCACAGGGACCCTCCAGAGGGATCGAATTTTTAAGAACCTGACTCGGAAACGCCAGCGGGCGATGAGAAGGCGAGTGCATCAGGTGAACGGGCACAAATTCATGGCCACCTACCTGCGCCAGCCGACGTACTGCTCACACTGCAGGGAGTTCATCTGGTAAGAGCAGCTCCAACGCCGTGGTGTACAGCTTCCCCTCCCTTTGCTCTTTAGGGACTGACATCCCACCCCCAATCCTGAATCGGCCCCTTGGCACTTTACCAAGGGCCACTGATGTCAGTCCTCTTGGCCATCAAGTTTAACAGCGTACATTTATGCTGCAAACTGGAGTCTACTGCAGAGAAGACAGCGCTGATGCTGGAAGCAAACTGGGAGGGTGTGGGGATGGGGTCATGTTCCTCACTTGTGAGCAACCAATATTATTTCAGGAAAGGAAAAATTAACCTAAGCAATCTGAAGAAAGATCCCCAGATACTAACTTGAGCAGAGCTTTGTGATTACACTGAAAAAGTCGGTTGCTTGAAAGACTAGAGAAAATGCCTGAGAACAGAAAAGCCATCAGAGGTGTGAGGTGTGGGGTGATATGTGTGGGGGAGTAGGCAGAGCAGGGAAAAAACCTCAGATATGTCTCAAAAGAGCATGGAGTGGGAGAGATAATAACAGGGTGTGGGCTGCTGGGATCAGTCTAATAAGTGTGATGTGTGTTGTAATAAAGTGAGGTATTTCAGAAACCAGAGTGAGGGGGAATGTGGGGAAAAACATGGATGTTGACAGCCTGCTCTCACACCCCTGTGCTGAATTGCTGGGCAGTTTTGTCCCTGGGGATCTGGTCATTTGGGATCCTCTTACATTTTGGTTCTCTCATCTGTAAACGATCTGCAAGATGTTAAATTATGTCCATATTTTGTTTTGAACAGGGGCGTGTTTGGGAAGCAGGGATACCAGTGCCAAGGTAAGGTGCTCTGCTCCTGCATGGGGTGTGTGTGTAGGATGTGCTGTCTCAGGGCTGCGCTCCCATACTGCTGGGATATCCTGTGGTTCAAAGCTTCTCTGAAGTCACCATTCCTCTTCCTCTGCAAACTGTGCATCTGAGCAGCTGTCAGGCTGATGGCTTGCAGGAGTAACTACCAACATTCACACAAACACCTTGGGTCCAGTTGCTGTGTTTTCCCTCCTGTGCAGATCCACTGAGTATATGCAACACCCAGGTAGACCTGAGAGATCCAGGGACAGTCTTCAGCTGGTATTGGGACACAAAGTACCCTACTGGAATGGCCACCCTCTTCCCTCCTCTCCCTATGCAGTGAAACTAGGGATGTGATTTCCAAGGGCAACCTCATGAGCTGGCTCAGAACTGCTGTATGAATGCATGTTTTGGCTGGGTGGCTGTATAGATGTATGTGGTGCTTGTTGTTCCTGCTTTCCTTTCTTCTATGGTAAGATACATATTTTTAAAAAGTTTTTATTACTGCATTACTTGCCTCACAGATGCATGCTCATTCAGCATAGCCTTCTAACACAGCTTCTTTCTTGTGCTTTGTAATAGGGCCCTGGTATCCTCATGAGACAGGCAGCTTACTCGTGAACAAAATTAACACCCCGCACAAAATTTCTGGGTAAAAGTGAATGTTACTGATAGACCATTGTGAGTGCAAGCTCGAGTCAGCAACAAGCTGAATAGCGTGGGACCCTGTAATGCATCTGCAACATGTGGCCAGAGAGGGTGTGGACACCCCCTCCATGGCAGGGTTCAAGGCCAGATTGGATGGGGCTTTGAGCAGCCTGGGGTAGTGGAGGGTGTCCCTGCCCATGGCAGGGCATTGGAACTAGATGATCTTGAAGATCTCTTCCAACCCAACCCAGTCTGTGATCTGTAACTGGCAGTTTCCATTAAAAAATCTCTTTGCATAGATAGTAGCCATGGCCCTTAGTGGTGATTACAGTGCCTGCTGGGTCATGGACTGGAGTTCATTCCAGCCAAGCCAGCTTTAGACTTGGAAAGATCCCAAGTTTGTGTTAGGGCTGGTTAGCTGTCTTGATGGGAAATAGCTAACTAGCCTAGTCACAGCCCCATTCTGCTGCAGTTACCAAGCTTCCTGGACCGAAACATTGCGCTGAGCTCTCATGACAAACTAACCTGGGCAGGACTCACTTGGATATCCAGTGTAAGAAGCACTGTACCATTGAGATGCAGTGATGGATTTTCATATCTCAGACCATTTGGTTCTCTAATGTTGTTTGTTTATGCTGTGTGAAACTGGGTAATTATTTCAACAACTTTTTTTTTTTGGTGTTCATTTTTAGTTCATTTGAGAAGTTACCCTGTTGTTTCTCTGTGCATCACCCATATTTTATGTAGGCAGCTGTTTTCTAGGCTGTATGAATGATCTGGTGCAGAATTGCTGTTGCAGTGTGTTGGGGAAGCATCTCCAGATCTGTTATGAGATTTTTGGAAATTCCAAGTGGCTGATTGATTTTTCACATCTTTACTGTGTCCTGATGATATAGCTGAGCCTTGAAGAACCCAGCTCATGGGTTGATGTGTTCGAGCCTTTCAATAGCTCTTTTCAGCATGCCTCTCTTCTCTCCTAGTATGTACCTGTGTTGTACACAAGCGCTGCCATCATCTAATTGTTACAGCTTGTACGTGCCAAAACAATACCAACAAGACCGATTTGAAGGTAAAGTCCTGTCAGTTATTTTGGGTTGTCATAATTTAGGAATCCTGGGGTTTTCTATAGGACAACACCCAACAACCCAGTAGAATTTACTCTGTATTATCTTTATTTGTAGATTTTAAAGTGAGGGAGAGGGATAGAGACATGTGTAAGGGCCATATAATATCATCTGGTGGTTGTTCTGTTAATTCCAATAGCTGATTGGACTAGCAAGTAATTTAGGAAGACATGGTGTCTTCATTGGAAGACATTGAGAAGTAGCAAATCCACTGTTTCCCTTGGTAATTTTCTTTCATGATTAACTGTGGTGTCATCAAAACTCGGTGCCCAGTTCTTAATGTGGATTCCTCTGGCTTGGATACCTAACCACTGGTCTTTGTTATGCTTCTTTTTTCTTTTCTGGTAACTTAAAAGTGCCCTTTTAGTCATTGCTCCACACCTTTTCTCTGTGAAATTATTTATGTTGTAATAAACCCCCCTTGCATAACTTGTATTTCTGAAGGTTTTCTTTCTTGCTAATTTTGCCTGTATTTGACAGGAGTAACAAAGATCCCCACCTAAAACTGCCCTGTGCATTGCACATCTCATTTCTGTAACTGGGAATTGTTTAGTAACTGAGGAAAATCCAACTGAAGCATTATTAACCAGGAGGTAGCTCTGCATCGTAGTGCTGTGCAGCAACCTGCTTCCCAGTGCAGATAAACGATTGCCTTTGCTCATTATTTCTTGCCTCCAAAGTGCTGAGCTAGGCTTCTTAAAATGACCCCTTGCCAAGCTGGGTGGAAATAAATGAAAATGCCTGAGGATAAAGTGCAAGTTAAATAGTGAGCCTCCTCACCCCTGTTTTAGGATTGTGAAGGGGTTTTAAGAAATCTAACAGAAGGCAGAGATGAGGAGGCACCACTTGCTTTAAACTCATTGTTCCCCTACTCTTCTTTGTGAATTTGTGGACTGCCCCTCCATCTTGTATGATCTGCATGTTGAGGCATGGAATGGAAAGTAATAGAGGTTAAACAGGGTTTCTTCAGCCCATGTAACATTTTCGAAGGTGTCTTCTGAGATCTGCATGATTCACAGTTAGAAAAGAAGGAGGTTAAAAAGGGGATGAGAGCAAGTGATAAAGCGAAATGTGGGCCTGGAATGAAAGGCTGTTAATAACAAGGAGGGTGAGAAGAGGAATGAGAATTTTAGGAGGAGCTGAGAGAACTATTCTATATTAAATTTAATAAAAACCATATTTTGACCTAAAGTTACTTGTTTGCACATAGTATGCAAGTTAGTAATTTGAGAGCTGGTTAGTTACAAAATGCTGTAGCTGACATAATTTATATGTGGCACTCCAGTGTGATGGGTTCGTGATGAGGTAATCCACACTTCTAATTCCAGCTTGGTTTTAAGAATTAAAAATTGGCTTGGCAGCCCTTTTTAAAATCTGTTTTGTCAGGTGGTCCAGCCTGAGCAGTGAGGAGAACAGAGTAGGCTCATGAGATTGGTCACCCACTGTTTGCTTGCGGTAAACCTCAGTGAGCTGTTGGGTTGGGAAGTCTTCTGACTTGGAATTATTTTCATAGTTTTGTACTTAAATGCTTGGATGTAAATGTACGTCACCGTATATGTATATAATTCAGTTTTAAATCTCTGCTTTTCTTTTGGTGCCTCAGGTGACTGAGCAGAGGTTTGGAATCAACATTCCTCATAAGTTCAGCGTCCACAACTATAAAGTCCCAACTTTCTGTGACCACTGTGGTTCCTTGCTCTGGGGAATCATGAGACAGGGCCTGCAGTGTAAAAGTAAGCAGCTTCTTTCTGTAATCTTTTCACAAAATACATACTTTTTTAGACTCTTGATGCACTGTGTGGGCTTGATTTGAGCAACCTTCAGGAGAAGCTGAGCAATGAATATTCATCTTTGCAAGAGTTAACAAAAAAAGCTGATCTACTTTTTTAATCTTAGGCTTCCATAAGGACTTTGCACTCTCAGCAAGGCTTTGTTTAACTAGCATTATTAAAAATATTCTTGGCTATCGCTGCTTCCTGCGTTCATTTTTCCCTTTACCTGAAGACTTTTCCTCAGCTAATGAGATAAGGCAACAAAAAGGCATCTGAGGGGTAAAGAAGGTCATTGCTTTAGGTTGGCTACCCTGCCTGTCATGCGGTTAATTGATGACAAAGCACGTCCTGGTGTTACGTTTTTGTTTCAGTGAACCAGACTGTGAAATTGTAAGGGCTGCAACCACCTTCCATTTGCCTTCGTCTCCCACAAGAGGGTACATGCGTGCCTGCGAGTGAGAGCAAAAAGATTTTAGTTTCCCACTGGACAATATATCTTTAAAATTAGTTATTTGCGAGTTCAGGGGATTTTTGTTGTGAATTATAAAAGCCTGATTCTACTTGCAGGCATATCTGTGATGGCATTTCTATACCTGACAAACTTGTGCTTATG
This sequence comes from Zapornia atra, assembly GCA_013400835.1. Classification (NCBI taxonomy): domain Eukaryota; kingdom Metazoa; phylum Chordata; class Aves; order Gruiformes; family Rallidae; genus Zapornia; species Zapornia atra. The sequence goes on along the minus strand of VZTU01033894.1, from coordinate 1,092,277 downwards.
ACTAGCTTCAGGCTATGTGGCATCCTACTCAGAGCTCGGGCTATATTCCTGATTTTCAGGAGTTTATTTTTCTCATGAGAGTTCTAATTTGTTTCTGCTGAGACAGTGACAAAAATCCTTTCAGGTTAAAGACACAGGGTAGATCCAGTTGGGTATATTTCCTGAAGCAAAATTGCTAAATTATTTCTCAGCAATAAATCCAGCCAAGTTATTTTAATTGTTCCTTTGCTTTTACTTCCCATCCCCTTGATCGCCCCTGTCAGTCTGTAAAATGAACGTCCACATCCGATGCCAAGCAAACGTTGCACCAAACTGTGGGGTGAACTCAGCAGAGCTTGCTAAAACCTTGGCATGCATGGGTCTGCAACCAGGAAGCATTTCTCCAAATTCGGTGAGTCTTTTTATTTTTCTTTTTCCCTCTTTTTTCCTCCTCCTCTATTTACAACATTTACAACAGAGTCTTTATGTGGGTGCAGGAGAAGCCAAGGACTTCAGTTACGGCAGACAGTGTTGGGCCATGGACTGCAGGAGTAGGTTGTTAGGGTCTGTGGCTGGTGGCAAAGGCTTCCCCTGGAAAATGGATGTCTTGTATCCAGGTTTATCCTGATAGAGGCTTTAATCACTAGCTGTTGCTTTGTTGTATGCCTACATTTCACATGCTGTGACCCCATTCACTCTTTTCTCTGGTGTGAATCAGGGGAGAATGAGACCCCTGACTAATTAGTGATTGATGTAGTGTATGCTATATCTTTACTGCAAGCGCAGATGCTTTGCCTGCATACAGAGGTTCTGATAGAGCAAAAGAATGCTCAGCAAGGAGCCTAGGTTCTCTTCCCAGCTTTGTCACTGCTCTTTTGAGTGATTTTGGGGAAATCCATGTCACCCTTCGCTAAAGTTTCCCCATCTAAAATCTGTGGTCCCTGTTAAAACATTGCTTCTGGTCTTTGCTGTCCAAGACTGGGACGTACATGTACAGTTTCTGCTTGTCAGTACTTAAGGCATCCTAAAAATCCAGCTGTTGTATATCTGAATCTATTTGGAGAGTTTAAAACACACTGCAAGAACTTTAATAAAAGTTTCCATAAATGGGAATGGAAATAAGAGCTGTCATTTAATAACAAGTCCTTTTTCACCATGTTTCTTTGCTTGAGACCAAAATAACCCATAATAAAACATTGGTCTATTTTTTTTCTTTTTGACCAAACAGAAAATATTAAAACCTAAACCATAATAGCCAGACATGGTAAATCATGTCACACAGTTAGCCAGCTACATCAGTGAACTGCTTACAATGCTGTATCAGTCTAGGATGCTCGTTAGGCTGTGCTGCCCCTTTTGATTTCAGTTGGTTTGTATCAGGATGTTTTATCTTCACTCTTCATGCTGTCACAGGTCAGGGGACAGTTACCCTGGGAGTTGCAGGGAGACACAAGTCCCACACACCCTTCCCAGCTCTGTAAAAAGCAGCACTCGGTAGCATTTGTTGTTTGCATAATCTGCACATCAAAAGGAGACAGAACCAGGGAAATAAAAATCTGTGCTTGGTGTTTAACTATCTCTTCTCGTTATTTGTGAGCTGAAGGCTCTAGGTGAGTGTTCAGACTGTGGTGTAAGCTTAAATCTGTTGGGGGTTTTGCTGGGTGCTGTCCTGAATGCGATTGGTTCTTTCCCCCACGGCTGGGGCTGCCATTCTGTGAGGAGGCTTCTGTACAGGAGAAGTTTTGCTTTACACCGAGTAGTCACAAGGTGGAGCTCAAGAAGTCTGTGTGACTTTCCCCACGCTAATTAACTGAATAAAAGTCTGAGTGCTCATACCTGGAGAACTGCGAACATAGGGGACTGGAGGTTGACTTGATCTTCATCTGCTGCAAAACCAGAAGCTATAGAAGTGTCTTCTAAAACTGATACAGTTCCTGAAAATGCAGAGACCTCACTGCTGGCATAGGACTTGTATCAGATTTATAGCAGTGGAGGAAGCCTGCAGCCCAGCTGTGGGGGAAAAAAAACATTTTGAAGTTTGGGTCCTACTGATCTGGGCTTTGAATAAGCCTTAAAATCAGGTAGAAACACAAGAGATTCAGATGAAATCTGCTCAGGTTCTATATCTCAGCAGCACTTTGTGTATTGCAGAAATTACATGGTCCTCCTCTGATGTCAGATAGCAGATGGATATTGTCTTATATTTCTGAGGAGTGAGAATGGAGAGGCAGGATTGCCACTTGGATCTGGTGGGCAGTGTGTTTACAACTTAAAGTGCCCGCATCAGGAACCAGTGTTGACATCTCAACATGTCTCTGCACAGTGCCAGGGTTGGCTGATCGCACGTAGCAGCTATGCAGGGTGATGGTACCAATAGGTTTTCTGTTCCAGTGGATCTGAACAGTTCCTAAATGCTCAGGTTGGTAGGCTTGTGTACTCTTCTGAGGCAAAAATCTAAGTTCTGTGCAGACTTATACTTGCTTACTTTCCTCCACAGAAGCTGGTTTCAAGATCTACTTTGAGACATCAGGGAAAAGGCAGCCTGAAAGATGGCAACAACGTTAGTGAAAGTTCAGCAAGCAAACTTGGGATCAAAGACTTGACCTTCCTTCGTGTGTTGGGAAAGGGCAGTTTTGGAAAGGTGAGAGGTATTCATGTCTCTTTTGGGGAAAACCACATTGCTTATTTAAGAACCTCCAAGGTAGATGAAGTTATTTCGTAATAGGGGTGCACAGGCTGTCCAGTGGGGTATGGATAGAGACAGCAGGGAGCAAAGGGAAGAGGAAGAAAGCTGAAGTAGAAGAATTGGCTATCACAAAAAAGAAAAACGTTAGGAACTAAAGGAACAGCTGCATGCCAGGGCCTATACCAGAAATTGCAAGCGTGTGCATTAGCACTCATTTGGGCAGCATGTAAAGGCTTATTTTCCTTTAAAGGAAACAAGGCAGTGGTTTCATGTGCAGTGAGGTGTAGGGGGGTTGTTCCTCTGCTTTGCCACAAAGCCAATATGAAGCAATGCATTTAATTTGGTGAAGGAGAAGGAAAGTTGAATAGATGGTACTGCTCTGAGGGGTTGCCCTGGCACAGTGGGTGAGATTTAACCACCCAGCCCCCATGCCAGACATTGGAGCAATGTGTATGGACATTTCTGTGTGGAGAAGCCTGGGGCAGACTGTAGCGTATGTGTCAGTGATTGTACGCTGATGCCCACACTAACAGGCTGACTCACTTGCATCCACAAGCCTGGTCATGAAATAACTGACCTTTCTAGTGTGAGAAGGTGTGAGACTCTCTGTGTTGCTGATGGAGACTGAGGGCTCAGCCCTAGCGATTCACCCTCCCCTTTGGTTTAGGTGATGCTTGCCAAGATGAAAGAAAGTGGGCAGCTCTATGCAGTGAAGGTGTTGAAGAAGGACGTCATTCTCCAGGACGACGATGTTGAATGCACCATGACTGAGAAACGCATCCTTTCCTTAGCAAGGAACCACCCATTCCTCACCAAGCTCTACTGTTGCTTCCAGACTCCTGTAAGTATAGCCCAGACAGCAGACAGCCTCCCTCCTGACACTGGCTGGCATGTTCAGGACAGACATGCTCTCCTGTGCATTTGGTCCCTGGTCTGTTAAAAATGTCCACCTTAGACCTAGGAGAAACCTCTCTGCTCAAAGGTGAACAAAGCACTCAGCTATATTTAACCTCTAACATCTCCTGGGCATTTGGCAAGCAAAACTCCTGGTTCACTGTAAGCTCCCTAGCAAAATGGTGATGGCAGGGAAGTCCTTCTTTGTACCTTCCCTAGAAACATCTCTGTGACATTGAATGTTTCCAAATGTCTATATGAAGATGTCTACAGACCTGCAGTGTCCTCTGGTTGCTGTAGGATCTCAGGCTCTGCTGTGTTGCTACCTGACTTTTAACAGGACTGGATTTGCATTGAATTATCTGCAAACTCAAATAGTTGTACTTGGAAGCAGGGGTAGCTTCCTGGCTGTACCAGCCTTTGGATACTGCTCAGAACTCAATGGAAAGTCTTTCTGAGGTTACTGAAAAGGACCTTAGTGACATGAGTGGACACTGAATCAGATCCATACACAGTTGGTATTTCTTCTTGTGCAGATAGGACAAACAATAGCAATGCTGTCACTTGGGTATGTGTACCCCAGCACATGTGCTGCTTGTCCAGCTTAGAACCTGCTTTAGTATGTGCTTGTTGCTGATGTGGGTGGTGGAGGGAGGAGCGGCTGTGATGGAGGCAGTAGCCACTGCCGTGTCCCCACAAGGTAAGTTTGGGATTCCCTGAGCTGAGCTGTTAACTAGAACCAAACCATTTTCTGCAGTGTAGTTCTTCCAACCTGCCTGAGTGCCTTTCCAGTTGCTTTTTGTCATTGCTAAATAGTAACAGAGCTTGTTTCCCTCTTAAAAGAGACAGCAGAAACTTGCCTTGTGGCTTCACTCCTCCTACATAAACCTAAAATATATATATATAAAAGGCAAAAAACCAGACAAATGCATCCTGCCACCCACTCGTTTCTCTTCTCACTGGGGTGATGCAACAGCCAGCTATGAAGTATAAAAATTGTGCCCATTTTAGGGTGGGGCCTTTAAGTAGTCTCATGTAATAGAAATGAGCTGGTTTCTTGGTTGGGTTTTTTTTTATTTGAATATGCAGCTTATGTGGTTCACAGGGCAGCTGCACTATGAAGCAGAAACAAAACTTAAAGCTCACTGTTGTCACTAGTAACCAAGGAAACTCTTAATTCATAATATGAAGGCACAGGGTCCCAATTTGAGTGGCTTTCCTGAAGTTCTCATGCAAAATAACTGAGAAGTCTAGTACTGATGTGTGCTGTTTGAGGTCAGCTGAGGAATAGTGGTGGGTTTTACTGCCCTTTGCTATGGTTTTGCTAACTGAATTGTAATGCAGATGAGAAAATAGCATGTGTGCTTCTGGGCAGTGGTGAGTATAGAGAGGGAAGATTTAAGGTCCCCCGTGCTGGTGTTGCCTGTCATGTTCAAAATATGAATGCAATCTGCTATGGGTGCAGATAAGGTCTTCTGGGCTGCTGAAGAAATTGCAGAGTCTTTTGCAAAGTGGGGAAAAAAGGAGAACTCAGCCTGTTTAGACTAGCAAATTGAGAGCAAAAAGAGGATCTGGTGATGTCTGCAGATGTCAAACACTGAGGACGGAAACAAAGCCGTCAAGATTCTGGCCAAGATGAAATGAGTCTAGGCTGGCCATGGACACAGTTAGGCTGGAATTGAAAAGGAGGTTGCTAAACAGTAGAGCAGCCTGGAACAGGAATTTCTGGACCAGCTTCTCATCAGAGGAGTGGAGGGAGGAACCTCAACCCTTGCTGCCCTGAACACAGAGCTGGTCAGTCTCTGAGAGGGTGCCAAGGGAGTGGTGCTTGACATAGCAGGACCCTCCTATTTCCATTCTTTCCCAGGTTCCTCTTTTACTTGAATCCTGCTTTGCTTCATTATCTGGATTGTCAGTAACAGACAACCACTTCCCTCCAATACTAAACCAAACCAAAAAGGGAAGCATTTACAAAAGAAAAAGTAGATTTCAGACTAATGTGGTTCATCACATCTTTTGCCCACATTCTATCCTCAGTGACACCACTTCAATCCAGAATAACCAGATTTAAATCGCTTATAAATGCATAATTAAATCCCTTTGCTATAGCAGAGAAGTGATTGCAACAGCAAGCTATTCATTCGATGGAGTCCTTCCAGCCAGGCTTAACTGAGCTGATACAGTATTTAGTGTTTCTGCTGGTTCTTTACATGGCATTGGGTTATCCCCTTCAGTAACATGAATGTGGCAGAAAACAATCGATATAGATAATGTATAACATATATAATTTGTATATAAATTTAAAGATATATGGAAATTATATATATAAAAATAAGAGGTTAACCTCTTATGCCATATGGCCTGTAGCCATATTGTAAAATGCTGCTTCTGTTTGGAGCTGGGACAGGGTTACACAAAACAATACCTAGTTTCACTTGAATTATGTGGAAACCACATGTAATCTATCAAATTTACAGACCAGACTCTGAAAATGTGGTGTTAATAGTTCATATTATAAAAACCAGAGCGTCACTTTTGTCTGCTGTGGAGATCCTGGCTAAATAATGGCCTGCTGGGTCTGTCTTGAGGAATTTTTCAAGAACTAGCCATTTTGAGGTTTCCTTGTCAAAGCAAAGTCAGAGCCTTATCCTGGAAGATGCACCAAGAGAGGCTGGGACTAACTGGCAGGGTAGTGGCCTAGCTGGAAGCTACCTGGGGTTTATGGTAGGTGCCAAGTGTGAGCCAGCAGTACAGTCTCATTGCACAGAAGTTAAATTACATACTGTGCTGCTTCAGATGCTGGGGGAAATGATTATCCGTTTTGTTTGGCACTGGTAAGGCTGCATCTAGAGTAGGGGTGTCCAGTTGTACCTCCCCTAGCCTCCCAGTTGAAGAAGGAATTGTGGAAACTGGAAAGGAAGGGCCTTGGAAGTGCCTGAGATGCTGCAGCTGCTTGAGGACAGAGTGCTCACAGTGTTTGAGGGTTTGGCTGGATCTAGAGTTGTTTGAATTCTGACTCTTTGTATAGGATTCCACCCAAACCAGCAAACTCTTCCCCTGACATAAGCAGCCTAGGGGTACCTTAAACATCCTGTGGCCTGTCTGCGCCGCGCTGTGCAAGGTTGTGTAGTGCCATTAGCTGGGCTGGCTTAAATGCCAGAAACAGCAATGTATTACCTGAGCTCCTCTATATTGCTGCTGCATTTTCATGCCTGTTTTAGAGGTAACTGAGGTTCTTCCGTGCTTACATTGGTTTTCAGACAGGTTTTCTGTTCTGTTGTGCTGCCACCAGGCTCAGCGTGGTCCCACTGTAGTCTCAGCTGCAGCACAAGTGAGGGCTGCGTTACCGTCCCAGGGTGGGCTGAGACTGCCTGACCTCCAGCCAGCCTCCTTGCTCTGTCACAAATGATGCAGCCACTAGGTGGTAGAACCTGCAAGGGTTGTCTCTACCCAGGATAGGTCACAGTTTTCAGAGCCTAAAGAGGAAATATTTAGCTGCACAGCAGGATGGTCCTCTGCATGCCCGGTGCTGGGCTGGGCAATTTTGTACTTGCACCTCCAGATTTCCCCTATGAAGAGAGGCTGAGGGAGCTGGGCTTGTTCAGCCTGGAGAAGAGAAGGCTGTGGGCGGACCTCATTGCAGCCTTCCAGTCCCTGAAGGGAGCAGAGAAACAGGAGGGGAATCAGCTTTTTAAAAGGATAGACAATGGCAGGACAAGGGGGAATGGACTAAAGCTAAAGGGGGGAAGGTTTAGATTAGATATTAGGGGGAAGTTCTTTACGGAGAGAGTGGTGAGAGGCTGGAACAGGCTGCCCAGAGAGGTGGTGGGTGCCCCATCCCTGGAGGTGTTCAAGGCCAGGTTGGATGG
>VZTU01033894.1:981502-1084712 GCA_013400835.1 Zapornia atra | reverse complement strand
GCTCTATGATCCTTGGGGTCCCTTCCAACCCAGACCATTCTATGATTCTACGATTCTATGATTCCTTTCCTGTGAAAGGGGAGGAAAAAGTCCTTCTGGGCTCTTGCAGGGGGGGCAGTTTGTCCTGCTCCAGTTGCAGCTGTGTGAGGTCTTCCTTGCTCATCACATGTGTGGGTTTTTCTTTTTTTTTTTTTTTTTAATGGAAAGCCTTGTTTCAGACCTTTCCACCTCACCTGAGTCATTCACCTCTGCTTTTTCTAGGCCCTTAGAATCATCCTTTCATGTCAGAGAGGATTATGCTCTGACTGCAGTAATCTGTGAGCTGCTGACAGGTGCTGGGGCTGACCTGTAGGTAATCGTGGATCCTGTGTTAGGGGGTCACAGGCACCAAAATAATGCTCATTTCCGTTTACATGACACAGGTGTCACCCAACACCTGAACAATATTGTCCTAGAAGGGCTGAAAGAGGCTATAGGTATAAATAGCTACATCAGTAATTTAATCCCGGGGAATGTGGATCCTGGAATGTTTTAATTAAAATGAGTTTGCAGTAAGTAGGTCCTGACATCTTTGGGTTTCAGGATCTATCGTTCCTGCACAGGTGGTTTGCTTTTAAATCCTTTTGTCTCCACTCCATGCATGAGAATGAAAAGGACTGGGGGAGATAGGCTTCCTATGCAAATAGTGTCACATAGCTTCTGGGGTTAATGTTTATTGCCCTTATCCTTTTTCTCATGACTGCAGGGTGCTTCCAGGGGACCATCCCCCAGGCGATGCTGTTTCCAGCACAGTCCCTGCTAGCCTGATCGTTATATGGATTTGCTGTCCGTGTGGCTCTGCTGACAGTTGCTGAGGCACAGAGCCTGCCCCTGTCATTCCAAAAATAGCCGGACATGAGAACTCGGCAGACAGACGTGACTTTCTTTAACGAGCGTCCTTCCAAGATAATAGCTAGCAGGGGTGCTATTGAAGCCGGTAAGGTCTGGCCCAGGGACTCCAGGGCAGCTAATCCTTGAGTTGGTCCCATTTTACGAGGGCCACCTGATGTCCAGCACGCAGCTTTCTGCCCCCTTTACAAGCTGTGGGCTGATATCATGCTCCTGACACAGAAGAGGAAGGTTTCTCCACATCTCTGCTGGCTCCCAAGATGCTCAGACAGTTCTGCCAGGGTCAGTGTGGACATCGTGTCATAGATCAGCCAGGTGTTTAGAGATGAGCCTGCATTTCACCTCCTAGAAGTGTTAGAGCTTACCTGGAGCTTTTGACAGGGGCACAATTTTCAAGGAGGGCCCAGCAGCTACCAGCCAAAGTGGTGGGACTGAACAATGGCAATTGGCTGGGTGCTCACCCACCGGTAGGTTCCTGGACACAACAGGAGAGGTCAAGGTGGCCTTCCATGTCCTTGGAGTCCTTCAGCTGTAGTTGGTCCAGGTGAGTCCTTTGGTCATGGTCCCTCCAGGTGATCTCCAGCATCAGCCTGGCTGTCTATCAGCTGCTCTGCTGTCACCAGGTGGGTAGAGCACAGGCAGGCACAGAGCCTGGCATGGTGGAGGTAAGGAAGGCTGGAAAGGCAGCGGCAGCCTTCCTGGGGCTCTGGTTAGATGAACAAGTGTCCTGACACAGGTCTTGGAGTGTGTTGTTGGGTGGAGAGGAAGCAGTGAGTCCTCTTTGATGTTCTCTCTGAAAGGTGTTGAGAGTGAGCCCTTTGGGAGCAGGGAGGACAGCTTTGTTCATCTCCCAGGCTCTAAACCCTCTGCTTTCCCTCTCTGGCATGTCAGGGAGACACGACTCTATGTGCATACACCCAACAGCCAAGTGCACCTCTTGAATGCTTTTCTGCAAACTCTGAGACATCTTCCCCTGTCCTGAAGCAGTGAGGCTGTTGCTAGCCCCAAGCCAGTGTGCTGCCAGACCAGCACATGCTTCAGTTTTGTTGCTGCCAGGCAAAATTGAGTCAGGATGGTGACAAGGACATCCTGTTCATAGCGCTGATGGTCAGCCTCGATATGGCCTTGCATGCCTTGTGGCCATAAACACACGTAAGAACAGGAGACACCCCCCTGTAAGCTTGCAGTATAGTCCTTCTCAGGTCAGGCTTGTAGGAATTTGAGTTGTGCATTACCTGGTGCCCTGGGGCAGTGAATTAGGTTTTTTGGGGGACTGTTGGACAGGGAGGTACAGGGGAACTTCCTCTCCCTACCTTTGCTTTCTTGTGTGACTTCTATGGGCATGTATGCCCCAGTGCCTTCACATTGGCTTTGTGACCATGGGAGTGGCAATCAGTTTGAGTTTCTTTTCCTTCTGTCCTGTCTACCACTCAAGAAAGGCAGACCGGTCAAAACTGCATCTTTCTGTTGCTTTACAGTGTCCACATCCACCAGAAACCTGTGACATCTTTGCTGGCATATCAACGCAAGTTGCCAGTAACCCAGATGTGTGAGATCTCCAGAGCCCAGTCTGAAAGGCTCAGCCTTCTCAGTAGCACCTTGCTGTGGTCTCTTTGTTGCAGGAACATACGGGGTCAAGTTTGTTTCGTTGGTTTTTTTGTAGGCAGAGCTGTTTTCTTTTGCAGAAGATGAAACAAGATCAGATTGACATTTCTGATTCTATCTGTGAACTTTACTGGGTGTTCACACTTTGGCTGCACATTGAGGTGAGACGAGCTGAAGTGAAAACATGGAACTGAAGGGTTAGCTGCCATCATCCTGTTGTAGCTCCTGAGTGTAACTTTCCCACCTCTGTTTGTTGAGGAATTTTGGATACTTGCTTTTTTTATGAAGCTGAGAAAATGCCTGTCTCTGTCTGCAGTGGCTGATGGGAGAGATTGTAACTTAGACAAAATACCAAGCTTAGTGCAAATGGGGCTGTGGGAGATGATGTTGCTTATGGTTAGCCACAGTATGTGAAACTACCATTTATCTTTTGCCTTGAAGTCAAGGAAGTTGCAGCATAAAAATGGATCGAAACAGAAGCAAATTGCAAGCAGCCTGAGCGAGCAGGTGGCAGCCAGAATTGAGGAGGAGGGAAAAAAGTAAAAAGGCAGTCGAAGCTCAGAGAAGAGCCGAGGTGTGACCCAAGTAGGGCTTTAGGTATCAGTCTCTTTGAATCCATATTGCTTTCCAGGCGATGTTTAAGGTGAGAGGATGGATCCATCCACAAAGACCTTGCAGAAAGCCATTTCCAAGTGGCTTTGGGGTCTTTTGGCACTCTTAATTTTCCTGACGACCTTTGGCTGAGCTTGTAGAGGTCTCTGGCCTTCCCCAACACAATCTGAGGCCACCAGATATTGCAGAGTTTGGTATTTTTAAAAACAGGCCAGAACGGTCTTGGGTTGGTCACTCTCAACTGAAAAACAACAATTTCAGTAGCTTTTTTTCTGAACTGAAAGCTGTAGAAAGAGCATGTTCTTTAGGGCTACTCTCTTAAGAGAAACAGTGATGCCAGCACCCAGATGAGGGGTGCAGATGCCCTATAAATCTTTGATTAGTGGGTGATGTCTATAGCTTGATGCATTCTAGTTCCTTATTCCTCAATTTATTCCCCTCTTAAGTTCATCCAGTCCTTTGGTTTTTTATCTTTCTGGTAGGAAGGATTTTTTAATGTAGCTTTCTGTTGCTTTTTAAAAGGTCTGGAGGGGAAGATTTAATTTCACTTCTTCTTTCTATTTGTTCTGTAGTTTTTGAGTTAATCATGTAATCCTGCTGTGAATTAGACTGTCTTGAGGGGAGGGGATGAGGAGGAAGGATACATGTGTGGTTCACTTATGTGTCCCAAAGGATGCATTGTTCCAGAGAAATGACTGAGTTTGTTCGTTAGAAAAACTCTCCTGCATATGAGCTTCAAATTTCAGCTGCTAGGTTAAGGAAACAGGGGCAGAAATTCAGAGGGGTGTAGTTAGGTTTGTGAATTTTTTGTTTTTCAGGCCAGTTGGGAACCCAACAACTCCCATCAGCTGGCCCTGTCGTCGTTCAGCTCTTCTGGAATGAGTTCTGCATTAATACTGTGCTGTGCACACGTGCGTGCAGGAGGCAGCCTTTACCCCAAGGGACCCCGTGGAGTTTATTTATGCAAATGGAAAGAGCCAATTTGTTATTCTCTTGGTGATGTTTATGTAGGAAGGCCTGCGTTGTGCCTGCTATCAGCAGCGCAGCGGAGTGCGGTTCTAAGTGATGACTGGTGATAACTGCCCCATTCCCGGAGCTGTGACAATGACGCCAGTGGCCCTTTGTTAAAAGAACTAAAAGTGAACCTGGTGTGAGGAAGCGACCTGTGCTTCTCAGAAGTGCACCCACCAGCTGCCCAGCGTGAAGGAGATGCCACGTGTGTCTTAACCTCGTGGCTGTTTGCTGGCTTTTCACTGGGCCGCCTTCTAGCTAAAAACCACCCCAAAGCCAGTAGAAGAAAGAAACCTCCCCTTTCTCAGGCTTTTGGATGCCGCATAACACGCAGTCACCTCCCCGTCTCAGTAGCCCTAGGGCTGTATGTGCCATCTGTGACACTTTCCCTTGCCGCGGCTTGATTTCTCCTAGGCAGAAGTGGTTCCTGAGGCTGGCATGTACTTCTGCAGTCACTGAAGCAGAGAGGTAAAACGGCTAACAGAGCACCAAAACTCAGCTAGCAGATGGCTGTAAAACCTGCCGTCTTTCTGCTCTCGCCGTGTTCAGCTGGGAGTCTTGGGCTGTGGCGACGAGCGGAGCGGTGGCAGGTGCCACGGCAGTCACTGCTGCGGCTGTGTTTAAGAAGCGTCACTAATGTGTGCAGATAATTCTGACTGAGCAAGCATAGTGCGGAGTATTTCTTCTCTGCTTAATGTACTTGCCTTGATTTGAAATCAAAGGACCGAATCTTGACTTAGCCTAAGCCATTGTCTTGCTCCATCACAGTCAGGTGAGTGAGGCTTTGACACTGTCTGGAAATTCGGGGCTGAGCTCAGTACATCTGCTTCAGCTCTTGTGCACACATGTGTGTGTGTAAAGGTTGTCTAGGCAATTCCCTCTCGGTGAGCCTGTTCTGATGACGCCCGCAATCCTCTCTGGTTTTGAAACGCTGCCATGTATAACCCCCCTTGAACAGCCTGTCCTCCTGTAAACCTCTTAGCTGGGAGCAGCCAGCAGCTCATGAGGATGTGAGCTGGGTACGGATGGGAGGCGTTTTGGCACAGAGCAGTGTCTAAGCGTGCTTCATGGTTTCTGTGAAGATAAATATTGAGAAACAAACCTGTTTATTATTTCTCCTCTGGGTCCTGTGCTTTGGCATGACTTGACCCAGATATGGATGGCCAATTGCACTGCTGGGGGAGTTGGACATGTGGCTCTCCGAAGCCTGGTACTGAGACAGCACGGTTTATTTGCCCGCTCCCAGCAAGACCTAAGGCACATTGCTTTGTGTGGGGGTTGTGGACCACGAAGGGAGAACAGGAACATTGGGAACACTGAGAGAGCCTGCCAGCTCTTGTAATTATCTTGTAATAATTTTCTTGCAAGCCCTCTAAGCTCTGCTACTGTTTTTGGAAACAATAAACTTTCACTGGGAAGCAGTGACACAGCTGTCTTTGTATGGAGATAGTTTTGAAAGCCTGCATTCTGCTCTGCAAAGCATGAACTGCCAAAGCAGTGATAAATGGCTGTTTTCTTGGGGAAACCCTTTGGCTTCAGTGAGCTCAGATTGAGCCCAAAGCTAATTTTCTAAGGAGCTGTGTGCATTAATTATTTCCAAAAAGATGGAACACAAACTCTGGAATTCTTGAGCCAGGCTGATTTTTGGTGGGTTTGGGGCTTTTTTGGTGGGGAATCAGACCGTTTCTCTAAATGGCATTTAACCAGGTCTCTGTATCCTCCAGATTCAGCTTGATACGGCAGCTGTCAGCTAAGAGGAGGCTTGGGTGAAATTACTGCTGGGATGCAACTCAGCCCCTTGTCCTGCAGAGAAGTCAGTGTGGGCAGAAGCAGTGGTTGGGAGAGCTCTGCTGCAACGGGCACGAGTGGAGCTTTTCCAAGCCTATTCCTGGTGGCTCTGGAGGCTGGAGAGGCCCCGTTGGTGTTCTCCAGTGGGTCTCCTGAACCTCCACCAATCACCCTCTTGAGAGAAGTCCAACCTGGCCTCCACACCATCCTTGGTACAGCAGCCCTTGTAGGGTGGCAAATAGAGGAGGCAGCTTTTCTGTTGTCTTCTTCCATGTCTACATGTAGGAAAAACTTGTCTTTCTTCATCTCTTCCCTCTACGCTGCTTCAAATGGGGCAGCAGTGCTGCCCTGTCCAGTTCACTTAGCATGAAAGACCGATCAGAGATAAGCCCCTCACCCTAGTTGTCTCCAGAGGTCTTTGGCCATGTGTGGGTTGTACAGCTGTGATTCTTAACTGGAAGGGTGTGGAAGTTTGACACCACACTGGCCTTTTTTGGGCATAGGAAAGGATGCTCTTTGAATAAAATCTGTTCTTTTTTTCTCTCGCTTGTGATGAAGAGGAAATGCTGTTCAAAACAGCTTTCAGTAGAGCTGTTTAGGACAAAGGGCTAAAATGATGTTTGAGTTGGATTTCAGTGGGTGCTTGTGTTTGCAAGGGACAGTAACCCTGTGTGGATTGTCCCACGCAATCGATTGTCCCTTTTGCAATCAGGGACTCTCTTCAAGCCCCACCAACGCCTCGTTAAGACAACAAACAAATAAAGCAGGTGTAATTCCTATCAAACACTGTCTTTAGGACATAGTATGTGCTTCCAGCAGCCCTTGCCCTGCTAATAGGCGAACAAATACAGATAGCAAACTGAAATTTAAACAAATAAAAAAAAACCCCAAACCAGCAGTCTGGCACTGCAGTTGGCAGGGCGAATAATCTCTAGATGTAAGCCAGCCCACCTGATCCCATGGACTTTACTTGTTTCCTCCAAGTGTTTCTTTAATTTCCGATAACAATTGCTCTGTGGGTTTTTTCATCTCAATCCCAGTCCAGAAATGGTGCAATGTGATTTCCTCATGCGGCCGCCGCTGCTGTGAAGGCTTTTGCGTCACAGTTTCCTGTTGACTCAAATGCTCTTTTCTTACTTTTGCTGACGTCAAACAGAGATAGAAGATAGGGGAGGACTTCTGAGCAATGCAAAACAGACAAATGGAAACGTAAGGATTCCAGTATAAAGCCCTGTCAAAAAACACTCCAGCTTTCAACTCCTCCTAATTCTCCTTGGTAGAGCCCAAGAAAAGTCATGTAACTCGAAGTCAGGTCAAATTTCAGAGTATCTGAACTATCTCCTGTTTCCAGATTTCCTTTTCCTGACCCTTATTTAAGCTATTTATTGTCTCTTACTCTGTCTGCTGCAAATTGTTGGGGTTTTTTTTCCATTTTTTTTGTTTTCCATACAATACCACTGTTTATTTTATTTCTCAGTGATTCCTGGGAGGGTGGTTGGTCATTGCAGTTTGACAAGCTGCTTGCTTTGCATAAGAGTAAAAGTGGTAGACCTTGCTTGGCTCTTTGGCCACCCTTTGGGGACCAGGATCTTTAGTGCTGCTTTTTCTAATATTGTTGCCGGGTATGTAACAGGCCAACGTACAAATGCTGTATTATAAACAGGTACTAATACCATCCTGCTCTTCTGCAATCTCATGGGATTTCTAAATATTAGAAAAGTGGACAATTAGCTGGACCTCTTTTTAAAAATTAAAAAAAAATTAAATTGGGTAGTAATTAAATAATCCATATTTATGTTTGACCTGTGAAATGAGACCATGGGTGGAGGTGAGGCATTAGCTGTCACACTTCTGAGCACCATGTACCACATGCAATACTAGCTCAGGTTTGCAGTTAGTCTGAGGCAAGAGCTGTTTGTAACAAAAAAATGCTAATTCCATGTCAGCAGTGATGTGAATCTTCAAACCAGTCACTTCTGTGCTCACCTGAATGCTTGAGAAACAAGTAGTAATATCTTCCTTTAAGCATCACAGTATAGACAAGTACATCCACATGGGTTGTGGAGTTTTTCCAGCACTGGAGAAGCAGGATGTGTATGTTTTGAGATAGGAAGAGTTAGATCTGTTTCCCTGAAGCTCACCTTTAAGGAAAGAGTAGAAAATATATGTGTGCTCACCTAACTGTATGCATGTTTATACAAGCATATATATTTCTTACATAAATACACACACAGACATCCCTCATCAGGTTGCTGGTAAATGAAATTACTTCCTGTTGGAGAGCTGGCAAGAGGGATTTGTTTCTTAAGTACGGGCTTGAAGAGGTGTCTGGACAAGCTGGGCTAGATAAGCATGTGGAGAGATCAGTGAGGAAGGAGGGAGGAAAGAATGACAAGGAGATGTAAAAGCTGGCCTGACTGGCAAAGCAGAGGCAATATCTGCGCTGCAGCTGGAGGAAGGGTTGTCAAACAGGTAAGCACGGTGTAGCCAGCCTCAGTTTAACTAACTGCAGCGAAGACGTGGCATTAGAGATCTCATGCAGGATGAAAAACTGCTGGGGTGTTTGTGCTGCTCTGGCTGACTATGCTGCCATAGACAAGCCAGCTTGGGTGTCTTTCAGCTGCCCTGTAATCAAGGCAGAGTGAAACAATGAAGTACTGTTGTTTATATGAGTTGGAGATAGCCCTTAATGCATGGCCTTGGTGTGCAGTGCAGTCGTATTGTGAGATTGCTGGGAACACATCTAGCTTAGCTTCTGGAAGGAGCCCAGAAGGAGCCGTTGAGCAAAGCCCAGGATGGTGACAAGAAGCAAACTGTCCTCATCTGTAATGAGCTGTTTGCTTTCCTGCTCATGTCCAGAGAGGAACGAAAGGATTCCTTGGTGCTTTTCTTCTGCTATGTGCATCTCAAGATGTTAATACCAGTAGTCATTTCTAGTTGGCTGGCTGCCAGAAAGCGGAGCATAACAATGCTTATCCTCTTAAACTTGGCAAGAGTTTAAAACGAGCTTGTAGATGATTAACATCAGACCTGGGAATGGGTTCGTGGGGAAAGAAGGGCAAATAGTACCATTAAAAGGTTGACTGGTCTCAACAGAATTGTATGCTTCTTTTTTTCCAGTCCGCTTGTTCCTGATAGTCAGAGTAAGACTGAAACAATCGATACTGAATGTCCTGAAACTAGGGGAAATAGTTGAACCAGACTGCAACAATTCTAGGGTTTAGTTTTGTGACAAATCACTGCATGTCCTTCCTCTCACAATTAAGTCAGCACCTCTTTTGCGCTCACTGAACCCATATCCAGACTGCTGAGCATGCAGCTGGAGCAAGTGCCTCCCTATCTGTAGACTGTTCTGCAAACCAGAACAAAACAAACACAGAAAAAAGAAACCTCAGAGACCAGCAGCTGTGGTTTATGAGCTGAACTTTATCGAACAGGTTGCTTTTCTGCCTAGCAGAAACTTTGGTTTATATTTTGCCCTTATCAGGTCCTTCATTGCTTGAGGTCTCTGCAGGTTAATCGGAGCTGTGAGGAAAGCTGAAATCTGAGGGCTCAAAAAGCATCTGCTGGGCAAGTGTATGGCAGGAAACCACATTCTGGAAAACAACACGCTTCCCCAGAAATAGTGTCAGAATACCCTCGAGACAACATTGTCATTGCTGTTCCTGAGCCCTTGTGCCGTTGTGGTGGAGCTGCAGTCTGCAAGCAGTCCGGTTTTGCATGTGGTATTATGGAGCATCTTTCCCCAGAGATCAGAGGTGTTTAGTAGGGAGAAAATGACATATTTGCAGATTTCTCTTGTGCCTGCTCAGCTCAGAGAGTCCTGTTGAAGGGGGATCATCTTCTGCTGGTTCAGGCTAAGGATACTGCGGTGAAACCCAGTGGGAGCTGGTTGGTGTTGAGCACTAACCTACTGATGTACCTGATCCACATATGAACAGGAATTAATTGTGTGACTGGGGCAAAAATTCTGGGAGGAGTGCAGGGCAAGTAGGTACTAACAGATCTTCCTGGTATTGACTTCATCTTTCCTGAAAAATTCAGGATTTTCCCTAGCCCCCACCACCTCAGTGCTTTACAGATGCTTAATCCGTTTTTGTCCAGGAGATAATAGTTTTACTTAGAATTTCCTAAGTCTTACAGAGGATATGATTAATGCTGTTCATATCTGTTGTGTTTGCATCTGTCAAGGATCGCCTGTTCTTTGTGATGGAGTTCGTAAATGGTGGGGACTTGATGTTCCATATTCAGAAGTCGCGTCGCTTTGATGAAGATCGGGCCCGGTTCTATGCTGCAGAAATTATTTCAGCCCTTATGTTTCTCCATGAAAGAGGCATCATTTATCGGTGAGCTCTGCATGCATTCATTCATTCATTCATTCTCTTTGTCCGAATCCCATGGCTGAGATGATAGCTTGAGTTTTCTGCTTGAATAACTGTCACTTGCAGCCCACCAGGAGCAAGTTGTCAGCTGGGATAAAAGCTCCACTTCCCCCCTGCCCCTTGGCCAAGGTGCACCAGCTTCCAGGAAGGATTGAGATTTCTGGCTGCGGTGTTGACTACGGGCATAGTGACGCGTGTGTTTGTGTGAGCACACGGAAAAACAGGTTTTCCTTCTGAGAAGCAGGGGCTAGATTTTGTGCTGGTGTCAATTCACACTGCTCTGTGTCTTTATCAGCCCAAGAATTGCCCCTTGTCTGCACCTTGGGTGCCTGCAGGGCTGCTGGGCGTTAGCTGCTGACCGATAGAAGCCTCCTCTGTGCTGCTCTGGGCCTGTCCTGCTGTCATAGAGCACACCGTCAAACTGATGACAAAGGGAGGCATTAAGTGAGACCTTCCTAGACTTTTCTGGGAGGTAAATGCAAGGACCTGTTGCTTTTGCTGCTGTGTGCCTTGTTATTTAAAGGCTAATATGTGCTGGTTACACCCAAGCCTCTTTGTTTCCCTGCATTAGCTACAGGCCCAAGTTTAAACCCTGTTTGGCTTAACTATCCAGTGCCTCTCAGCTCAGCCACTAAAAGTCTTTTTCATTCCTGCTGTGATCCTGCAGCAGGAGCTATAATGTCCTGTCCGTGTCTGGCGTCTGTGTTTGCAGCAGGATTGGAGCATCGTTGCATCCCAGCATCAGCCTCCGCTCCCAGGTCTCAAGGCTGTTCTCAGGAAGCTGGTTCCCATACACAGCACTTGGGGTTTTTGGGGTCATTCCTCTGTACTCGGAGAGGCAGTTTTGTTATATTTGTTCCTTTCTGTACTGCCAAAGGGATCCACTGTCAGCTCGAGCATTGAGGCATGGGCCAGCCAGCATGGATCAGGTAGCCAGTCTGCTTTGCAGAGGTCTCCTTGACCAAGGTGGCAGTTTGACCAGCATCCTCCTGTGTAAACCGGGGGTGAGCAAGACCTGTTCTGGGTTGGAAGAGGACATCAAGAGCAGGGAGATGTCAGCACTGAGGCAGTCTGGTTGCACAGGAAGGTGTCTTTCTGACATGCTTTGCAGTACACCTCTGGTATCCTCTTGCCCAGAGCACTGGAAAGGGGAAGTCAGTTGTTTTCTTTGGAATACAGTTACCTGTGTTCCAGCAGCAAGAATGTGTATTTGGGTATGGTCTGCTGTAGCCCCACTGAGTTCTACATACTGCATGCCAGCACTGCAAAGAATAACATCAACTCTCTCTTTTTGCTGCTTGGTTATGGTTGTACAGCTGAGACCCACAGCTGGATCCAGGATGGGACCAGTTCCAACCCCAGTCATGCTCTGTTAGTACCGTTTCAGACTGTGGGTTGGGCCAGATGCCATTTGGTTTGGGGCTTTGCCTAGTTTAAGCCAGCCGATGCAGCCCTGTGTTTAGTAGTGCAGCCTCGTGTATCAGATAAACCCTGGTTTGAACACACTAAAACCAGAATAGCTGAGGGCTAAAGTGGTCGAAGGGTTGGGGGCTGTGTGGGGGACACTTTCCTATATGACACTGAAATGATAGGCTAAATCAAGCAAATGCAACTTCTCTTTCTCGTCCTGGCTTAAGCTCTAGTAAGAAACAGATGGTCAGGTGAGGACAGAGAATGTTAAATTATTTTTAAGTATGAAATCATATGATATATGTGGCATGGTGAAATAGAGAAGGAGTGTAATTTTAATATTCTCTGGGTCCTGAGAGTATGAAAATTGCTAGTGATATATACCGTATGTATTGACCTTCTAAAGCACTCTGATTGTCTGCATAGAATAGCAAATCTCCTTACCCTGCAGCTGGATTTCAGTTTAATTCTTCCCTTGTGGATAATGCCAGACACTGAAGAGAGACCCTGCCAGATAATTACACAAATGACATTATCCTTAAAATAGTGACATCCAGTAGTTATTGTCAATCATTCAGCAGCAAAACTGTGTGCATAATGTAATGCCACTGCGTTTACAGCTTGTCCTGTCCCTCCCAGCCTGCTGCCTGTCACAGGGCAGTAGTAATCGATCCCTCTGGGTTTTGGCACTCTTCAAGTGCTGCTGTATTTCATGATGGAAACTGGAGGAGTAATTGAAAAGCTCCTTGAACAACTGCACGAGCTTTGATCTTGTTGGAAAACTGGTTAAACCATGGAGTCAGGTAGCTTTGGCTGCACGGGGCAGATTTGCGGGGGGGATGACTTGATTTTTTAAAATTTAATTGGGGTGACTGTGTTCTGGAAGATGTGTGAGGAGAGAGCCGCTGGCTGCAGCTGTACTGAGCAGAGGTTGCTTCTGTCAGGTCATGGACATCGGGCTGCAGGCTGGAAGGAGTTACTCGAGGGAATCACAGCACTTGTGTAAGAGGGGTTGGTGATTTTTAGGATCAGAATGTGAGTGCTTGCTTAGGAAGCTAGGAGCACCAGGGAGAGACACCAGGAAAAGCCTGACCAGCGTTTGCTACAAGCTGTTCAATGTGCCTCTTCTTTCTAGATTCCCAGGGTAAAGGCTAGCCTGGAGAGTTCCTGGGCTAGAATACCCTGGGTTACTTGTTTTTCTTCTGGGCTAAACTTAGACATAGTAGTACTGTATTTTTACTTGTCCCCTTCAAGATTAAGCAATTCATGTGCCAACACAGTGAGCATTCTCCCAGCAAGTCAAGTTGCTTCTGCCACAGCCCAAAAGCTGGGTCTTCTCTCCTTTGAAATGCCAGAGAGACTTGAGAGCCAGCACTGAGAGTTCATTGAGAAGTAGCTGAAATGTGTCACTTCGGCCTGGGGTGACAACACTGGCAACAGCTAAAATCAGGTGTTTGTTTATTCATAGAATCCTAGAATCTCCCGAGTTGGAAGGGACCCATAAGGATCATCGAGTCCAATTCCTGGCTCCACACAGGGCAGCCAAGTCAGAGCATGGGACTGAGGGCATTGTCCAGATGCTTCTTGACCTCAGCCAAGCTTGGTGCAGTGACCACTTCCCTGGGGAGCCTGTTCCAGCATCCAACCCCCCTCTCAGTAAAGAACCTCTTCCTGACATCCAACCTAAACATCCCCTGTCACAGCTTCATACCATTCCCTCAGCTTCTATCCCTGGTCACTAAAGAGAGGAGATCTGCCCCTTCGCTCCCCCTCACCAGGAAGCCACAGACCATATTCCTTTTCTGGCCACACGTAGGCAGTTTGACATGGCCATAGCGCAGTATTTCTGCAGTCGCTACTGTGACTCTGTAAGAATGAAGTTCCTGAGGCACACGGTGTATTTGAGGTTGTATGTGACACTTGGCCACCAAAACCAGGCTTCCTGCTGGATCTGTGCTCTCATAGCATGCTTTTCGTGACGCAACTGACACTTCAGTACGTTCACTTATCACTTCGAGGAATGTCTGCTTTCAGTTACTAAGTGCTGGCCAGAACAGGAGTCCCATAAACGTATGTGTGTATAGTTGGGGCTTTTTAAAAAGAGAGGTTTCAGTTTCACAGATTTATTTTTAAACTATTTTTCATTTGGAGCACCTCAAAGGAGAGATTGTTCTCTGGCCTTATCAAAGAGGCATCTCTGTCTTGCCTTAAGCTGAGGTTTAGCTGTCAACTCGGCAGTGCCTATTTATAGCTGCTTCCTGAAAAATTGTTGACAGGTATAGTATGTTTCCTTATCCCATCACATGGGGGTAGGACTGGGATGAATGCAACCATGTTAAAGCAAGCTTTTCAACATGTCAAATCATAGTGTATCATACACGCCAGGGAGGAGTAGGGCCAGGACATATTTGGGATCAGCTCTTGCTGTATGTTGCCAGGAAAAGGTTAGGTGATAATCAAAGCTATTGTAGATAAAATCTTTGCTCACAGGGCAGTATTCTTGCAATGCTGCTTTCTTTACACTTGCTTCTAAAGGAAAATAGTACACCGGGTCCTGTTGCAGGTAGGTAGGTTGGTTTGTGATTTTTATCTGAAGATGGTATGTGCTATTTTTCTTGAGGCAGCTCTTCTCAACTTTCAGTTCCCAGTCCAGCTGTTCCCAGGGTAGGGTAAGCATATTTTGGCTTTTGTGCATGCTAGAAACAAAACAAATCAGCATGCACATTTGAGCAGTATTAGATTGCACGGTGGCTTACTCAATGCAAGTCAGCCAGTCTACTCATAGGCTTCTAAGAAGCAAAAAGATAATAAATTATTATAAGGGTGTATTTTAAAAGTTGGAGTTTCCTTTCGATGTAGCATTACTGTCAGGATGGCTGGTCTGCCCTGCAGCCCTCAAATTCAAACCTTTGCATAGGTTAATGTACAGTTCTGCTGGTGGATATGTCTACTTGCCACAATTGCCTACACAGTATCCCTCAATAGAGGCATCTACCTGTGTAAGGAGAACAAATGCAAATGTTTTCTTAAACTTGATTGTTGTGGGGTGGGTTTTTTTGGCAGGGGAGGGGGCCTAGGGGTTTGCCCTGCAGAGTTTTTGTGTTTCATAAAGGTAACAGCCTTTGTACAGGCAACATGGAGCAATCACCCAAC
Organism: Zapornia atra; assembly: GCA_013400835.1. Lineage (NCBI taxonomy): Eukaryota > Metazoa > Chordata > Aves > Gruiformes > Rallidae > Zapornia > Zapornia atra. The sequence goes on along the minus strand of VZTU01033894.1, from coordinate 1,069,863 downwards.
CTAATGGCATAGTCTTCATTTTGGTGACAGACTTTCTTTCTCTCCCTCTATAAGTGTGTCAGGCAATGCGACATGTGATGTGTGGCTGAGGTGGTCGCTTTTCAGAACACATCTCCACTACTGGCAGAGGTGATACAGCGTATGTACGTGGTGACATATCTCAACTAGTTGTGGTTTAGCTGTATCTGGAAGGAGAGGCAGTGTCACCTTTACACCCAGTGTTTACACCCAATGCTGGTTTTGCCATCCCTGGGTATGGAGTTGGATAGCAGAGAGAGATACATGACCCAGCCCACTGCTTGGCACAGCACAGTGGCAGACACCTGATTAAGGGTATAGATAGTGTAGCATGTGGGTAATAGAGCTCATCAAGAGCCAGACAAGCTGAAAGGCTGGGCTAGAGAGCTTGCAAGAAGGACTGGTTGTTGGCTATCTGAAGAGCCTTGTTTTTATCCTGAGGGCTCGTGCTAATTAGCTTATCCCACTGCCTTTGTGTCTGTATTGATATTTCCAATGCAACCAGACCTCCTAGATATGCCTGGGGTCTGCCTGTGCTCCATCACACCTCTCACCATGGGATGATGTGCAGAGTCCTCATGCACGGACGTAGCACCAGCCTCCCAGATAAAAGGCAGCATACTATTCAGTGAGTCCTGTAACTTCTCTGTCTAATAGGATGTATGGTCCCTTTAGAAGGTAAAAGATAATTATGCAGTTATCCAAATGAGAGCATGACCTTACCCTGGGGCTGAACACTCGCTCTTAGGGAAAATATGCTGGGCTCATTCACAGCAAGTGTTTACTTTTTTGTGTGTTACCTGAAAGCATCACCTTCATGTTGTGTGGTGCTCTGCATGACGGGGAAAAGCTCCGCCTTCTCTTGGATCTGGAAAGATTGCTGGATACTGGCCAGGTCTCTGAAACCATCACCTTTCCTTGGTGTAGGTGACCCCTCATGTCTGCAGCTCATGACTGTTGGCTTTTATGGGGAATTGACTTTTTTGCAACAGGTTAATTCCCTGCCAATCCAAACAATAAGCCTGTGACACTAGGAGGAGGGTTTACATAAGCCTGTTACAGAGACCAGTTTTGCTGGAAAGACTCTTGTTAACTGAAACAACACTCAAGTTTCTTTCAGCAATATCAATTAAAAGCTGCATGCTGAAAACAGGAGCTGAATGCCTTTCCAAATTACACAGAGCCACTGTTAACACAGCAACCCTTGCTAGTGTGGTTTGCTTCTTCCATTGGCCAAGACGTTGTCGACATGGGATCCCTCATGTTCTCTCTCTGTTCTTTGGACTTTTTTTATGACAACTGGTGATTTTGTTTATTCTTATCTCATGCTCTTTTTCACATCTGGAGCCAGATCTTATTTCCTCCCCGAAGTTGAGGGGCTTTCCCCAGGGAGGTAGATTAGCAGTTCAGCTGGATCTGGGAGTGATACCAGCAGTGCCTGGCAAGGCAGACTGGCTGGCTGGAGGGGTTATCCAGGGATTACCACTGCTATCTGTAGGTGCTATGCACAGGTTTGTTTTCTTAACAAACAAAGATAAATCTTTGGTTTAGTGAGGTGTTTTTAAGCTTTTCTGAAAGGTTTTGTTTGAATGTGCTACAGTAGATGGATGAGTAGGTAGGGAGTCTTTGCTGTATTTGATGTCTGCCTCTTCCCTGTGCTGATTTGGCTACCTGTGGGCAGAGGCATGATGTTTACAGAGGAAAGGGTAGCAAAAGAGCTCAGCCAGTGCCAAAACTGGTGCGAGTCTTCACTCTGTGGGTCCTGGTCCCTGTTGCTTTGAGACCTGGATTCAGTATTGCTCCTAGACTCAGTGCTTTCCTGCACTGGGGCCCTGAAGTGTAGGTATGTGTATAACAGAACAAAAAGAAGGATTTGTTACGTTATGAGAACAGCAGAAAGAATGAAATATAAGCTGATTTTACGGTGAACAAGTGAAGCAAATTAGCTAAAAGCTGCAACTTGGCATAGAGTAGCATACCAATAGCCCTGTCCCTACAGCTGCTTAGTGCAGAAGGTAAATTTTCATTCTGGAAACGCTTCATTCAGCTTTAGAAAATATAAAGGAATGTCTCATAGGGTCAAGAGTGTAGTTGTATCTGTGGCTATCTTATTTGACAGTCAACAGCTCACGTAGAGTGATTTGCGCTTCTAGACAGGGCATCTTCCACTCCAGTGTGGTTGTTGCATGCTTGCAAGCTGGGCTCTTTTACAGCCTCTGGCATGCAGTGTTTAAAGTGCTGTTTCTCTGCACTTGATCAAATGGAAAGTGCTGAGAGAAAAACCCAGCCTCTCACGTTTCCATGTCATGTTTAATCAGTCACTGTGCAGGACAGTTTTGGCCTGATTTACAGTTATGCTTACGAAGAGCAGTCCTGTTTTGAGATCCACATATCGGATCTCTGTGCCCCATTGACTCCACTGTGTATAGTCTGGGAACTTTAGTGCGACTTTCCACATGACTAAGGCCTACTGAATAGCCTACAGAAGTTATTGGCTCTGCTAGTGTCTACTTTTCCTTTATGGTTATTTAAAGGGATTGATTTGAAACCTGCAAACCTTGCACATAATGAGTTTGTATAAATCATTAAAAACCAGGGCTCCAAGGGGCCTCAGGAGTTTCTCTACTTCATCCCCCTGCCCCACAGCTGAATAACCTTTACCTAAACCAAAGTCTCTCATACTTTTGCTCTTCTCCTTTGCTGTAGTCATTAGATTTACATGTAATAACTTGTGTACTGTGCTCTTGTGGGCACAGACTCTCATTTACTGAATGTTTGAAGTGAGAGCCCATTGTTAGTTTGGAGTACTGGTACTGATGCAATAGAAATAAGGAATACTGCTCATCTGTGGAGGAGAAAGGAATGCTGCTCATCCATGGAGGGGTTAAGTGATTAGACATGACTTGTGTTCTGTCACTCTTTTTGTGACTAATACGTCCGTATGGAAGCATTTCAAAATTAGCAAGCATGCAGATGCGATTGAAGGAATAGCTATGTGTAACGATTGTGGACAAGATCTTAAAGAAAGGAGGCCAGAATTAGACTCAATCTTTAAGTCTCAAAGCACCTGGGGATATTTAAATTATAACTTCTGAAACTAAGAAACTTTTCTACAAAAATACTGCTTTTCTGCCTTTTCTGCCTTCTTTATTCTTTGTTGTTTTAAGCTGCGAAGGTCGTGGGAAGGAGAAAAAATTAAAATGTAGCTAAATTTTTAAATCTATGTAGAATTTATTTGTTAAAACTGCTGTTAAGTATTGTTGCTACCTTTTTATCCAGAACTGCTTACCTGACTTTAATGTGTTCGCTAATCTCATGGGCATTTAGGACTCTGATTTTAAGGCTCCTCTGACTTGCTGAAATGGAAGATTTCTTGCAACGTGACAGGTTGCAGCGGTTGAAGCTACTATATATGTAAGGGAGACAATGAGAAAATCAGTATTGTTGACATACTTGGCCTGCAGCAACTGCCACAGCCATCCAGGGAGAATTTGATTTATTCTTTTAGCTGTAGCAAGATCAGTGCCTGATGTTTCCTTGGTCAATAATCCCAGTGTTTAGATATTGTGCTTTATGCCAGCCAGCGTGTAGATACTCTGGGTTTATGCGAACAGAGGAATGTTTTAAAGTCACCCATCAACTTTGTAGTACCTGGTCTTTAGGTTCAAGTTCAGAGTCATCAGTTCCCTGTAATGGTACAGAAATAAACTAAAAATAATAGCCGCACAGTAGAAAATGTCAACTTTTCCATGGCAACACTGGGGTAATAGTTGTTTGTTTTACAATTCAACATTTCTGTGGGAGAAAATTCCATCTTCTGCCAGCAGTACCCTGGGCAGGACGGCAGGCACAGCTTTGCTTTGCCCTCGACATGCCGGCCAAGCTGGTGCTGGGGCTTGTGGTTAGCTGCTGGTGCAGGCCAGGAGGCAGATCACAGAACCCGTTCCCATGGAGCAAGGGGAAAGCGTTACTCATCCTTTGGCCTCTGAGTCATGACACCTTTGCTGTTAATAGGGTTGAGAACCTCCCCTTTTATGAGGCTGTGCCTAAAGGCACAATTTAGTCTTGAAATTGTATTATCCGATTATTATTTCACCAAAGCAGGCGGCGGTGTTCCAGCTGACAGCACTGGAAATAGGAGGAAGCCTTCAAGTCTCAACCATGTACAAGGTGTGATATATTCAAAACCAGAGAGATCCTCCACGCTCTGAGCTGATTTCTCCTGAATCAATTAAAGTTTCACAAGCACAATTTATTATTAAGCAGCTTTCACAAATCTCTTTGCAGCATAGTAGAGAAGTGCCCATGAATCAGGAAAATTACTTCCAGGTAGGAAAGGTTATTTACTAGCTAAATCTCCAATCCAGGCTTACTGCCGTGGCGAAGTCCATCCAATAAAGATGTGAATGTTTGCATCTGAACCATTTCTGATCCCTGCCATTTCAGGGAAGGCGGCAGTGTCACAGTGCCTCGCCAAAGTGGGTCATGTCGTCTTTGTTTACTGTGTTGGAAAAGGAAGGGGGCTGGAGGAAGGTTGTAGAGTGGGGGGAATTGGGAAAGCAGGGCTAGCCATGCAAGGTAGCAAAGGGAAATGATTCCATGTGCAAACCTTTATGGTAGAAGGGGCGGTAGGAGCTGATGCCTTCAGACTCCTCATGGGCTTTCACATAAGCCTGTGTGTGCCGCTGTAGTGGGGCTGCAGCATGTTTCAGCAGGCAGGCTCTGTGGCACCTGTGTTCAAGTCCAAGCTGATGTGACATTTAGCATGCGGGCTTCGGGTTTTCTCCTCCCTTCTCTGGATCTAGTTACATTTCTTCTGACATTTACCTGAATATGAAAACATAGAAGGGTCCCGTGTCCTTGTTGACTCATGCCCAAAAGCTGAATTAGTGTGCTTTGTACAGTACCTCTTGACCATAAGTTGAGGAACTGTATGTTTATCTATGTTTTGATGATTTTGTCACAGTCTAAAAAACTTAATTTAGATTTTGCCATTGCGTGCACATTCTCTTTAATTTTTTCCTCCTCCTCTGTAACCATTCTTCCTAGCTGGAGCTCTCCATTTCAGTAATTCTCCTATCCCTAGTTTGAAACCCAGTGCCCAAACAGCAGCTTCACAGCCAGAATTTCTACCTTCAACCCCTACTGAGTACAGAAAGGAGCAAAAATCTTGGCAGCTGCCTCCTGCTTCTTGCCTCTCTGCCCAGCCTTGATAAATGAGAAATCCAAGGAGCTGCTCTGACTCTTGCCAGCTGGCCAAGCTCCCAAAGAGACAGCCCACCCACTGTGAAGGTCAGAGCACAGCACTGCCTGGTCGCTCTGCCCTTTCAGCAGCATGGAGCCAGAGCTCGCCTTGCCAGTCCTGCTCCTGCTGGGGTCTCTTCCGGGCCAGAGCCAACCCCCGTGGGAGGGCTACAGCTCTCCATCTCCTTTGTGCTGCTTGGGATGCAGCAAGGCAGTCTAACTCATACACTTAAAAGTTTTGATGTCTGGTTGATGACAGCCAGTCTGCTGGTGGTAGGTTTGAGATGGGACTAGTGTCCCATACCCGAAATCGTGATTTTTCTTTCCTGAATGCCCAAAGAGGACTTTATTGCACCATATCTGTTAAATAGATAACTTTTATCTGTGAGTGAGCCACTTGAAACATACTTTCCTGTCTGCTTTCAGAAAGGCAATACTAACCGGTGCTCCTTGTTGGAAATGATGATGTTTTTGAAAGGAGTCAGAGCAAAGTGAGACCAGCTTTTGAACCTCTAAAGCTACAAGACATCTGTGACTTTACTGGGCTGACCTCTGATTCATGAGTGGAAAGTCTCTGTATTGCCCACCCCCCTACACTCTTTTCACCTAGTGAAATTGCCCTGCTCACTGATGCTCAAACTGGGGACTACCCTGACAAGGAGAGCCCCAGGGGGAATGACAGGTATTTTGTGACAAAATGAGTGGAAAACTGTCTTGCAGCCTGCCCTATTTACTGCGCCTCATCATCTCCAGTCACAGCTGCCTTTGGAGTCCTTCAGTACTGATGGCTTTTCCCAAGGCCCAGGGCAGTCAGGAGGAGTTCCTGACACAGCTGTTGGATGCTGCTTCCCAGCATCAGCCAGTGACACCCCTTGATCCTTGCTGTCCAGGAAGCAAGACAATGAATTCCAACTATTGCTATGAAGCAGAAAGCCCACACTGGACTGGGGACATGAGAAAGGAAGGGGATGACAAATGACAGTTTCTGGAGGCCTAGCTGTTACCTCCGCATGAGTTAAACGTGGCATGGAGTATCAGGTGTCTCCATGTTCTGTCATGTCTAGGACAGGTTAATTGAACTCATTGACTAACTGACTGAGAGTCTTTCCTACCTTTCTCTTCACTTTCTTACAACCAGGCTCGTGTTGAAATTCTCCACCAAGGAAGCTCCTAATATTTCCAACTCTTTGCTCTGCTTGTGTCTTACTTGAGACCTTGCTGTGGCTTGGGGCAGTTCAAGCTGTTCTTCTGTTTCTTGGGGAGTGTGTCCAGTTAGAAGATGGCTGACCCTCTGTAGAGTTGATTTGTAGATCTAAGCACAAAATTCCCATATGTTCCTGATCCCTGATTCCCTGAAGTTCACACTGAGTACGTAAAGATGTCTGTAGCCCTGTGTACAAGGCAGACATCGCTCACTTGCAGCCTTTTTCTTGGCCTGTGTTGGCAGGGCGATTCGCAGCGTTGGCCGAGTGAGTGGCTGTGTCCCAGGCACTGTTATGTAAGGAAGAATTTCAACATTAATTACGTGTCTTGGCTTTAGGCTTCATTCTGTCTCTCAGGACACCAGGAGCAGTCTCAGAAGATTCAGTGTGGCTTCTGCAAACAAAACAAACAAGCTTTATTTTACAGGCTTTGGGCTCTATTGCTTTCTCCCTAAGCATCCGCTCTTTTGGGACGTTTTCCCTTTATTTCCCTGCCACTGCTAAGGGACAGCAGTTTTTCTGGAGATGCTGCTGAGCATAGCTAACATGCTGAAGTATTTGAGCTGCAGGAAGGCTGGCACTTCCAGTCAGACAGACTAAATGGAAAACTTAACATTCCTCTTTGTTCTCAGCCACCTTCCTCATTCTGAGGAGCTGGAGGGAGGAAGGAAGGAGGGTCGGATGGACTCTATGCCCTGTTGCCAGCCAGGCTGCAGAGGTTGTCTGGGGCAGAAGTCTGTGCTGGGCAAGAGATGTCTGTGTGGATCATGTTCTCACTCTAATGGCTTTCCTCCTCCCATCCTCCTGCAACTGAAGTCATTAAAGCTTGTTAAGCCAGGATGGAAACAAACCCAAACAACAACAGTCTAACAGATAATTCGGTCACTCCAGACTGTTTTTTGTTGTTGGGGTTTTTTTCTCCAGCGAAGCAATTAGTCTCCTGTCATCCCATTTTTAGTCTAACTGGAAACAATTGGCTGGACAATAGCGATTCCTCTCCCAGCAGGGCAGTCACTGGATCTGCTCCAGGATGGGAAAGGTGAGACGATTTCCCTCCACTGTCTCTGGGGGAAGAATCTCCCTAAAGAAATTCCCATGGGCCTCACTCAAAGTCCTGTTTTTGTGCAGCCCCTCCCGGTGAGTCACAGCCTCTGGCTCCTCCAGAGCCCTCTGTAAGAGGTTTTCTCTCTGCCCACTGCAGGGTTAACCCATCTGTGGTTTTGCCCAGGCACTCTCATGCGTATATGACCCATCCCACTCACTGGCTGATGATGTGGATTGTGGCTGCCAGAAAGTCCTGAAGTAATGTGTGGCATATACAAAGGGCAGGCCAACATAGGCCTTGCACAGAGGAGGGGAGGATTTTTCCAGTCTTGCTCATCTGAGTGGTACCTGATTCTAGGAAAGGTTCAGCCTGCATAAGGAGACAGTGCTGCAGGGGCTGTGTGATGTGAGGAAAGGCATGGGGGTTGGCAAAAAGCAGGGCTGCCACAGAGGGGCCGGGGCCAGCTGAAACCCTATGATAGCACTGCAGAGAACCACCACGCAGCTTGGCCAGAGCAGCCCAGGAAACCTCTCTGTTTCCCTAACTGCTTGTGACACGAGTAACATGAAGTGCTGTCCTCTCCCAGGGGTGAAGCCTGCAGCTGTGCCATGCACGGGACCCTCCTCTTGCTTCTGAGATTGGCTGTAACACATGGGGAAGCACTGGATTCCCCTGCCATCACTGTACCCTCCTGCGGAACACCCCCAACCCAGCATGCAGCACCCTTGCTGCCTGAGAATGGACAGATGGGACACGGTATGGAAGGGCAGGTTCAGGTGGGAAAGCAGTGTGGCTGTGGTGCTGGAGGGGGCAGCTTAAACCACCTTGCTGTGTCTAGCTTATAAAAAGCAGCCCTGCTGGCACCTTAGCGGCTGGCCTGTGATAAACCCAAACACTTTCCTTCAAAGGTGCGGGAAGAAGCAAAGCCCGAGTCCATGTTCTGTCTCATTTCAGCACCTGAGGTAAAAGCCACAGGGTTACGAGTCAGGTGCCAGAAAAAGCTCCAGCTGCCCAGGGCAACTGAGGACAAAGGGGAGCTCGGCTTGCTCAGCTGCTGGGTTTAGCAGCAAGTCACCGCGTGTCTGAGTAATGCGTCACTGGCACACTAGATGCCAGCTCTGACATCTGTGGTATGAAGGTGCCGTGTGGGCACCAGAGCCATCGGGCCGCGGAGCGCTTTGCCTTCAGATAGAAAGCTGGCATGGGGAAGCACTTGTCAAAGAAATCTGCTGTACGGGCTTGCCTGGGGATGCACAGCGGAGTGTTTCTGCCCAGTCCCTGAAGTTTGGATTAGCACTGCATCCAAACAGAATCATAGAATCATAGGAGGTGGAAAGGACCTTGGAGGCATGTTCTGGTTGCTGTGGGGGAATGGAGGTCTGATGATATAAAGGTTGTCTCATGTTGGGTGTTCTCTGTTTTGAGTCATTCCTACCATGGTGAAGGTTGCTGGTGATGCCAGGAGTGACAGCAAGCGCTTGGTCTGGGGGCAGAGAGCCATGCCTGAGTGTTGAGTCCTTGGTAGCAGGGGTGTCTGGGGAGACACAGGCACACGTGGTGGAAATGCAGAGATTCTAAACCAGTAGCACAAAGTTAAGGAATTGTCTGGAAGTGAAGTGTTCAAGGGTTTGGAGGGTTTGCATTCGTATCACTGTGGTGCTTCCCAAGTCACCACAGGGACAATGTGGGGTGGGAAGTGAAAGTTTCCCCATGTTTAAAAGTTGATTCCCAATGCACATGGGCATAATCTTGATATGAAAGCGGCTGCTGTGTCATGGTGTGGTTGCTTTCCTGTTACACCCTAGCATAGAGTATGCTGCAGCACCCACACCACCATCCTTGAAGCAGCATTCTCTGCTCTCCCAACTCTACTGTGAAATCATTTCTTAGACAAAATCATCAAGAGTTTTGCAAACCATTTGTAAAGCAAAGCACCAAGAACTCTGCTTGAGAACAGAAATGGGGGGCAACGAGGGAAATGGTAAACCCCACGTGTGTGGTGTCCCCAAAGTACAGAGAAGGCACAGGTCACCTATTGCTCCTTGTCTGCATGGCCTATCTAGAACAATTTCAGGAATTCATTAACTTTAATGTATCTTTTGTGGGTGATGCATTCCAGCATGTTAAAATTAAAATAGCTCACTTTTTGTTCTTTTTTCTCAGGGCAGTAAAGAGTTGCTCTGTTTCCCCTGGGCCTCTATGGTCTTCCATTAGTCTTCAATCGGTTATTTATTCATGGGGAGAGGATCTGAAAACAGCAGTCCAGTCTAAGAGTAGCAGCACTTCACTCTGTAGATGAGTTTGAAGTACTTGGTGACTGAACCCACTGGAATTGTCAATAACATTTAAGAACTGCTTTCCTGCCGCAAAATAAAAATACAGCCTTGTAGGTGGAGTGTGCTAAACTTTGATGAGGACAGGAGCTAAAAACCAATGCACTTCAGATGACACCTGAGTGTCCCTTTAGCAAGCACAGAGTTTTTTGAAAAACATCTTGCCTTCAAGTTGACTAACTTTTGTATTTGTGGTAGAAAATGTAGGGTTTTTTTTTTTAATTTGCTTATTATTGTTAATCTTTAATTCTGAGTTTTGATCTGGTGTGGTGTCATCACACCTCTCAGAAAAGATTTCTGTCTGGTTTGCCTATCATTTCTTGTCTCCCTAGATTAGAAATAAGTTTCAATGACGGTTTGCGGTGTCTTCGTGCAGAAAGTGATTTTAATTAAGGGATTTTTTTACTCAAGCATATAGTCAAGGCCCATGTAAGTGAGAGGGACCTGACAGCTTGAGATCTTCCCTAGTTAAAATAGTAAAATCTCTGAGTCCTGTAATCTGTGGTGTTGGCCTAGAAAAGGGTGAGTTAAGAGAAGCTGTTGCAGCTACCTTCCAGTAAGCCAGGCATCCTGGTTCTGGAAAGATGAATGAACAGAGAGTCACAGCACAAACTGACTCTGAATCAGCCAACTGAAAGGCACATACCACCCCTTGCTAATACCCTCGAATTTCCATCTTATCTGGAGCTTGCTGTACCCTGAAGATAACCATTCTTCCCATTCCTGTCCTTAAAATACGTCCCTTACACAAGCTTCCCATTCCGCACCCTGGAGTTGATACTCTGCGTATTGGGTGATGAAAGGAAAAGGTTGCTCATTCTTCACATTGCAGGGATGTGACTGCAGATGCCTGTGGAAGAGATGGCTTTTTACAGGGGGAAGGACTATAATATTTGGGCTGGAAAGCAGACTTCTGTGGTACCACAGAAAGCTGAGTCATGCCCAGAGATATATTCCCAGAGACACACAGGACCACTGGGTATCCTCCTCCACATTCCAGAGTGCTCTGCTGCAGACTAGGGAGATCCCAGTTGAGTTGCAGTGAATCTCATGAAGGGACTTGACAGATCTGTGGGCTAAAAACTCGAGAGGTGAGCAGTGTAAAGAGACACCTTCTTCATCCAGGTCCCACTTCTATCCCTTTTCTAGATGGGCTCAGTTAAGACAGGACTTGTTTTCATTTTCTGATTCGTTAGTTTCAAAGACAGGGGCGCTGGCAGCTTTCTGTGCATGGTAGCCATGTCACCTGATCCTTGATTGACTCTTAAGTTTCTTCTGCCTTGCTTGCCATTGGGCAACTAGCTAAGGCACCTAATTTGGGAACTTAAATAGCCTTGCCAGCTGCTGAGTCAAATTTTAGAGGGGCTGAACTGCCTTGGGAAAGGCCCTGTCTGCCTCTGCTAGCTGGAGAGGGAGCCCTGGCCAAGGAGTGGCTTAAATACCTGCTGTGACATGGGGACAATACTGTCCAGCTTTGTTCACAGGCAGTTTGGGATCTGTTTGCTGCCCTTTTTGGGTGGCACATGGGATCTTGTCTGTCTCTGTTGGCCTGGCACAAAGCTCAACGTCACTGGTTCCTGCGCTCAGGCAGCTTGGGAGGAGTCCACAGAATTAGGAGCAGGATTGCAGAGAGCTTGGCATGCCCAGCCAGGAATTGCACCTGGCTCTGCTCTGCTTATCCAGGATACTTGGGCTTCACACAGCTCTGGATGAATCACCTGTAATGAGTGGTGAATAGCAACAGTAATCCACATGAAATGAGAACCTAAATCTTGGGGTAATGAGCCATTTGCTAGGCTCCTACAGATACCTTTTCCATCTGACTTCACTGCTGCTATTTAAGTGATTGTTGTGGCAAAAAGCAGGGAGATCAGAGCAGTCAGGAAAGCACTTTGCCCACAGGTTTGCTGGAGTTTTAGGAAAAAAGAAAATCAATGATACCAGTGATGGTCTCAGTTTCTTAAGAAACAGCTCTCAAGGCAGCAATCTCACAGGAAATGTATTTAAATGCTGTTCGAAGGAGGGCTGGTACCCCCTCCTGTGTGGTACTGGGATGCCTGTGTGTTTTGTGCCCACAACCTGTCACTAGCACTGAGACTGCTCTTTCGCTGTGTGCTTAAGAATTCAGTGCAGATGGTGAGATTTTTCAAAAGCATCCCAGCTGCCCCAGTGTTGCCCTTTCAAAAGTTAATGGTAGATTTGGCAGTGGAAGTCTACAGGGCGAAGCAAAGTGCTTTTAAAAATCCCATCTAAAAATACAGAATACTTTTCCCTTCAGCTTTGTTCATTCCGTTATAGAAAGGAGATTAGTGCCTGCAGCCTTAGCTTTGTAAATCTGGATCTGTAATTCAGAGCCTTAATAAGGTTAAGCCATTTTTTTCTTTTTTTTTTTTTCTGAGAGCCTAATCAAAAAAAAAACCAGCTGAACCTTGACAGGAACTTTTTTTCCTCCCAATTTCCCTGGATTCAGGATCAGACTTGGGGTGAAGCGAGCCTTACCCATCAGATGAATATAGCAAGGTCTGCCCGTCTGGACACCCATGTTTGGCACAGGGGTGTCCTCCCCCCAGAGTCCTGCTGGCATTGCCATTAATGGCGCAGGCCGGATTGCCTGTGCTGGTGCCAGACGCAGTCTGTGCACATGGTCAGGATGTGTAGGGCCGCCTTTATTTTGTTTCCTTTGCTATTTCCTGGAGTGAAACATTCCTCCTGAGAGTCCTGAGTGGGGAGCCTGGATTTCACAGCAGCTGGGAGACTTGCAGTGAGAGCACTGGAGAGTCTCTTTGGTTGTGTGAGCTACTGTCTTAAGTCCCTCAGGGCAGGCTTAGTGGCATGCAGTGGTGAAATGGGGGTGTGTCACCCTGTGCTGGTGGAGAGAGGAACCTTTTCAGCAACACAGTCCTGCCCTGATCCTGCTGGGAATGTTCGGAGGTGGGACAGGACCTTTAAGCATCTCTACAGTGGGCTGTGGGCAGTTGGTGATGGTTAATCTGGGGTAACTCTTTTACTCCATCTTGAAGTGTTGAGACCATGTTGTACTGCAGGCAGTATCAGCCTTCAAATCAATGTTGGTCTATTTCTGTCATGATGACATAATAGGCTTATGCTTTTTAAACTCTCTTGGCACCATCAGTCCTAAGTCCACACCTGATTCTTGTTCGTGCATTTGGGTGTCTACTCTGTTGTAAGCCTCCTCTGATGACTTCAGGCAAGGGGACTCACAGAAAAAAGGGTTGTGGGTTGGATTGGTGGTTTGTTTTTTTCTCTTTTCCTCCATTTCTGGCAAGGGTAAGATAGAAACACTGTTGGGACCAACTCAGAAAGTGATGTTTCAGGGCCAGCAAATTCCAGTGTTGCTGCCCAGTGGGACTGAGGAGTCCATCACAGGACCAGGCTGGCAGCTCATCCGGAGAGTGAACGCATGGTGTGGATACCAAGAGCAGGACACGAAGCCTTTTTCTGTCCACCTCTCTCTTCCTGCAGGATATGGAAGGACATTTTCTCGGGGGTTCAGGGAAATACCTCAAGTGTAACTTCCTGAGTCGAGTCCTACATGAAAGTGCAGCAAATAATATGTGTATTATATATACACATAAAAAAGTACACGCACAAATGTGGACATATAAATATATATGGATTGCACCATCTTTGGGCTTGCTCCAACATAGCAATCTCCAGCGCGTCTGTGTTTCAGCAGTAATGGCTCCAGCTCTCGGCTGCCCCATTTCACAAGAGTGTCTTTTTGCCCTTGTAAAGCTGCCTTTGGAAACTATCATTAGCTCCCTTACAGCTACCGTGCATCTAATGAAGGGGGAGCTTAGTGGTGTGTGTGATTCTGAAGGGTCTCAGGGCACCTGTGGGGTCCTGCTGGATCAGTGCCCCTTGGGTTCAGCCCCACTAATGTGGTGGTAGCTTTGTGATTAACTGCTGTGGTATGCCGAGGGGGGGTTTAACCTACCACTCTAATTTACCTGGGGGATGAATCATGCTTGTTCATCTCAATAGCAATGAAATCATGTTGGTAATTGTGTTAGCTTCCACAGATGCTCTTCTGAAGCACCTGGAGGGAGGGGAGGTGAGACTGCTGGTGCTTCAAACCATCAGAGAAGTCTTAGGTCTCAGGTAATGCCAGCTCCTTTGCTGTAAGAGAAGGCTGCACCTTGGGCACTGCTTTGTCTCTGTAGCTGCAGCCCGGAGAGGGCTGGGAGAGGACTTGTGCTCTGATGTCATCTGGGGAACTGGCTTCCAGAGAGAGACCTGGCCAGCAGGAAGGGGTCAGGCAGATGAGGAGCTGGCAGCCCATCTCTGCCAAAAACCCCATGGTGCTGCCTTAACCCAGGCAGGTGGCTTGCAGAAACTTGTCCTTATGCTTGAAGTGCTGCTTGACTTTAAGATTAATAACAGAGCGCTTCTGGATACAAGTGCTTGCCAATCAGGGTTTAGTCTAAAGCCCAAGCAGCAGAGCAAGAAAGTATTTTAAAGCTTTAGTCAGAATTATCACTGCAAGTTTGTAAGACTCATACAGAGTGCCTTTGGACATACTGAAGAGCACAGATTGCAGATGGGTATGAGGATTGCTGTCTTGCACAAGTTCAAAGACCCTCCTTGTCTGTCAGAGAGGTGCTTGGCCACGTGCTGTGGTGTGAGTTTTCAGAGAAGTTCAGCCACGTATTCTGGCTTTGGACCTGACCCTGGACACGAGTGCATATTGCATCACTTTATACCATCCTGGTGTCTGCAAGAGGTGGAGCCTGTTTTTGAGGTTGCGTGGCCATAATTCATCATGCCTTTATTGTAACACATGGGTGCAGAGCATTTCAAAAGGTTTGTGCTCTTTGTGCCAGTGTGGGTGGGTTGGGTGAAGCAGAGAAAAGCCACAGGGCCCTGCTACATTCTGCCACGTTTCCCCTCCCCAGCTCTCTGTGGAGTCTGTAGGATGTGCTGTAGTGCCATGAAATCCCTGGGAATGGTGCTGGGCTCCGGCTGGAGAACTGCTCAGGTACTGAGATGCCTGTGGGATCAGCCTTCCCCACAGCTTCCTCTGCTTCCCACGGCTGCACAAAGCAACCAGCAGGGACAGGCCTGTTGTATGACCTAGCAATCAGTGTTAAATTTCAGCGGGGTTTCACTCATAACACTTGCCCTGGGTCTGAGTTGGATTGTTGTATCGTTACGTCACGTTTCTGCTTTTGCTTTGTTTCTGAGAAATGCAGCACTCAGCCTGGAGCTGCCAGCACTGTATTTAAAATCCCTAAACACTTAAACCTGGTAAGCTTTGGAAAACAACTTCTGGTTGTTAGGACCCAGCCTCTTTTCAGTGGTCTGTAGAGACAGGACAAGGGGCAATGGCTTCAAGTTGGAGCATAGGAAGTTCTGCACCAACATGAGGAAGAACTTTTTCACAGTGAGGGTGACAGAGCCCTGGAACAGGCTGCCCAGGGGGTGTATGGAGTCTGCATCTCTGGAGATATTCAAGACCCATCTGGACGCCGACCTGTGTGACCTGTCCTAGGGAGCCTGCTTTGGCAGGGGGGTTGGACCCAATGATCTCTGCAGGTTCCTTCCAACCCCTACGATTCTGTGATTCTGTGACAGTAAAGAAGGGCACCTTGCTATGTCTCATCCTAATTTCTAGTAATTATGAATTCTAAATACCTGAGTATTTGTTTCTGTCCCGTTATGTTGCTCTGCAAGGGACAGTGCACCTGCCGCAGTTGGTCACTCTGCATGCATGATCTGATCTGAACAGGTTTGCATCTCAGGTGATCTGAACAGGTTTGCATCTCAGCAGTTGACTGGAAACTAGAAGGAACACTTTCTTTACCCAAGAGAACCTTCTTCAAGAAAACAAGGAGTTGAAGTTATGTTTTGCAGTCCGTGCGCTGTAATTTCAGCATTAGTTTGTGCAGTGCCTGATGAGACAGAGCACATGGACTAAACCCCACAGGGCTCAGGGATTACACTGCGATGCCACGGGAACATAAAGCAACGCTTCCCATCTCAGTGTGTCAGCCCAAAGCGGTGCTTACGTGCTGGTTATATGCTGTGTGACAGGGCTGTGTCTTACCTCCAGTTTCTCTCTTGGTTCTGCACCCAAGAGAGTGCCCTCTGTAAGCTTTGGCTATCCTGATGTTCCCCTCCAAACAATGACAGGAGTTAAATTAGAGGAAATCTCTGAGGCTGGGAGGGAAGAGCAGCTCGTTCTCTTATTTGGCAGCAAAACTCAGGATTTCAAAGCCTTTTCTCCAGCTCAGTGCAGTCCGATCGTCTGATATCTGCTTCCTGGCTCCCGTTTTCAAAGGCCTGGAACCTGGTTTTTCATTTGTGATTTCAGGATTTCCCCCTACCCTAAAGATGTGGTAGCAACTAAGCAAGTAGCAGCAGCTCAGCCTGGGGTTTTATGGCTTAGCTCTGGTAGAATATATTGCAGGTGGCGTCTTTAGCCTGTATTTACTGCTACCTGCTGACACTCAGCTTTCCCCCTGCTTAGGAAATCTGCTTAACCCTTTCTTGACACTGGGAGAATACAAGTTTCTGGTTATACAAACTTGACCATAAAAATACATAATGTTTGGTTGTTACTAGAAAAATGTTGGGAGATGTGAAACAGGAATTTTTGGGGTACTTTAGAACTCAAGGGATACACAATTGGAAATAGCCTTTAATTCCCAAAGGGGTGTGAAATCTTGGGAATGAAACATAGTTTATTTGCTTTGAGTTTGGGAGGCGAGTCTCTGAAATTTGGTGTGGAAAGAAAGATAGGAAATGGTTTCAGATTTTACCGGCCCAAAATAATTGTTAGGACTTTTTAAAAGCAACAGTATTTTGTTGCAAGCCAAGAGAGTGTTGGTTTCAAGTAAAATAAGATATTTTGATTTGGATGCTTATAATGACTGCAGCAGAAAATAGGAAACGATATTAGCTTTGCATGAGTATTTAGGGCTTTACATAAAACTGAGAGCTCCATCTGTTCCACTTATTTAATCAAAATATTGGTTTAAATCTGTTGTCCACTGTATTTGGAGTAAGGCCTCCGACTTGAAGAATCCTACTTCTTCAATAAGTATCTTACCAACTGTGCTGTTCCATGGGGTTTATGTCTTTTGTTCTCCTCTATTTGAGTTGTTTCATTTTGCAAAAAATAATTACAGTTTTACTGGAGCAGGAGTTGGAAAGGTATCGCCTTGGCTACCAGAGCAGGGAATAGAAACACATTTTTCTTCACAGTGATGGAGATTTCAGTATTGCTGTGAAGTAAAATGACTTCAGCAGAAGAGGTGGAGAAAACTCAAAACCTACTCTCTCCTTGCAAGTGGGACTTGAGTGCACATTTGCTTACCCCAAAGGTGTTTCTAAAACGGCCTTGCATGCTGAAGACTTGAAAAAGCAAGATTTTCCCTTTCAGAAATGACAAAATTATTCATTTAGCTAATTCCATGTTTGGGGGGGATTGTTTTTTGTGTGTATATACATTTTTTGGGCTTTGGATTTGGGTTTTTTTTTTTACATTTGTCTGGAGTGTTACACTAGGCACACCTATGTTTGCAACTAGCTCCCACTACGCTGGATCTACATCTTTCATGACTAAATGATTAGCATTGAGATGGGAACAGCAGGCTTTTGCCAGCTTTGAACTGCACCTTTGGCATTATCAAACCTGGGAGAACCTCAAATGAAGGCATGGAAACTCAAAGCTAGTTTCTGCCACCACCACTCCTACAAAGTTGATCCTTACTACATGCACAGCCCTTACTTCACAGGGTGATGAAACCAAAAGGAGGAAAAAAACCAACCCTGAACCTCATCCTTTCAAACATAGTTTCTACATCACGAGTGAGACAATCTGAGCAGAGCAAGTGGCAGGTACGTGTGTAATACCTATTCACTGGCAAAATGCCTTGGTGCAAAGAAATGGCATTTGACAGATGCTTCAGAAAAGGACTGGATCATCTGCAATTGTAATTTTGGGTTTGTTTTTTTTTTTTACAAGCATTAAACTCAAGTGGCAGATGTATAAAGAACATCTCTTCCAGCAAGGAATACTGAAGCAGCTCATTTTGTCATTTCTTCTGGGTCTAGACTAAACAGGGGCCGTTAAGCCAGTGTGCCGTAGCTGCCTGTGAGGACAAAGGCTGCCTTTCTGAGTCAGGATGAAGCCTGTTTTCCAGTGGAGGTTTGCCAGTGAAAGGCAGAACCTCAGCAGGACCTTAGAAATGCAGCCCTCAGAAAACCTCTCCGCCGTTATTGCTTCACCAATCTGCTAAAAATATTGAATGGAAAATGCATGTATTAAGGAAATGAGGTAGATTTGGGCTTTCTGAGTTGGATGACTTCCAGTTTTCATCAGCTTCCCGGAATTCTTGCTGTGAAAATGAAGAGCTCCTTGTAAATCTCAGAAACCTGTCAGTGTTTTTCCTCTCATGTGGCCATGCTGGTTCACAGGGTATAACACGCAGGGAGACTTGTCAACGTTGAGCACCAAGTATAGAGCTTATGACTGTTGGGATCACTTGAGGCAAATGCTCAAAACACAAGACCAAACCACAACTTTCTCAGAGAATTATCCTGTGGGACTGCCGGAGAAGAGCCAAGTGGCCGAGCCTGCTGCTGTGCTGGTCCACCAGCCCTGCTCCAAGGGGGACATATGGGGCCATCTTCTGTGGCCTTGCCAAGAGAAGAGCATGGAGAAGTCTTCTTTGGTCATGGGAGGTCCTATTTTTTTAAAAATGATCTCCACATAGCCAGGGTGCCCAAGCAAGTGAGAGCAGATGAATGTCACATTATAGGTTATATGAAAATAGAAAATGCAAGTTTTGGATTCCACGTTGTTGGAAAGAAGTCAGGAGAAGCCAGTATCCCAACTGCAGAAGGAGATGGAAGGCACTCTTTAATGGGTTTAACGTGCAGTGTAGAGAAGCCAAAGGGCTGGAGGTTTGCCTTGGGTGGTTAAAACTATACTTGCTCAGTGAGAGGCAGGCAGTTTAATGCCCATTATGTATAGAAAGGCTCTCTGGGAGGATGCAGCAAGCACAGAGTGCTCTTGCACCTGCAGAAGCTCCTGCCATCTTGCTGAGCATCACGCCTGAACCAGCTAGCAGGGATTTCAGTGCTTTCTGCAGCACGTCTGAGGAGTGGCAGAGTGGCTGGTAGCCTGGTCTGCAGAGCTGGCCTTGCCTTGTAGCCGCGTGTCATGCTTCAGCCCCAGCTGGCAGCTGTGCACCATGCAGCCGCTTGCTTGCTTCCCCCCACAGGGGAAGGCAGAGAGTGGAAGGGAAGGTAGAAAAGAAAACGGGGACACAAAGGCAGACCTCATGGGGTGGGATAAGGACAGTTTACTTGGACAGCGGGAAGAGAGAGATAACAAGAACAGGTCTTTATAGGATAATATACAAACTGGTGATACACAGTGCAGTTTGTCATCAAAATGCACAGCTCAGACCACCAACTGTACAGCTCAGAACTGTTCCAAAGCTGGACCATGCCCAAGCTGCATGTCCTGGAGGTGTATGCCCCACCCCCAACATCCAGAATGTGGATATTCCATACCATGATATTTATGTTGAGCATGGTGTCATGGTATGGAATATCCCTTTGGCCAGTTTGGGTCACCTGTCCTGACTCTGTTCCCTCCCAGCTTCTTGGGTGCCCCCCACCTTCTCGTTAGCAGGGCACTGTGAGAAGCTGAAAAGTCCTGGACTGCTTGGCAACAACTAAACAACCGTGTGTTATCAGCACTGTCCTCATCCTAAATCCCAAACACAGCACTAGTCCACCTGCTATAAGGAACATTAACTCTATCCCAGCCCAACCCAGGACACCGTGTCTTCCCTCTGCTCCTTGGGCTCTCCATAAGGGACTGTAACCTGCTCACTCCATGTACGTGACTATGTTTCTGCTGGCTCAGATGTAAGGAAAGTGTGTTTTGAGGTATCCCAAAGAATGCCAGGAGGCAGCAGATGTTTTGGGGAGTGAGAAGAGGTTCAGAACAGGGATCTTCAAGCAGGTTCACCAGATTTCCCCTTCCAGTCTCACCTTTAGGGGCGCCCTCCAACAGTTGGGCCTGCCCAGGACTGAAAAGGTGTTTGCTGCATTTAGAACCAAGCCAAGAATAAACTGCACATTTCAGCCACATCATCACAGGTTCTTGGAAACAAGGCCTGCCTTCATGCTCAGAGGGCTTCCCTGTCTGCCAGCAACCACTGGGAAGAGCAACAGGAGCTTTGGCTGTAAACTGCTGCTGAAAGCATACTGTCATGGGCGAGCACGTACAATACCTCTCCCTGTGCTCGCCTAAAGCCTTTCCAAGACGAGCCTTTGCCTGCATGCCTTAGGTGCCATTTTCAGTTCTCAGAGAGGAAAAAATACGTGTCTTCTGCTGAGCATCCCACCCAGAGCAAACACTGCAGCTTTAGACAGGCATGGGCACTGTTCTTGGCATCCACCTTTCCGTGACTATTGGATAGCTGGTGGGCCTGCTGGGAAGGGCAGCATCCTTACTTTTTGCTGGCTTGTGTTGGCGTGCTGTGTTAAAGCTGTGGAGAGAGGATGTGTGATCTTGCAATGCAGATCTGGAGCTGAAATTCAGGAAGCTGGTGTTCAGTCTTGGCTCTTGGGACATGGGCAGATTTCTTAGCCTCTACCTCTCACTTTCCCATCCATTCAAAAGAGACCAATAATACTTTTTCTTACCACTTTAGAACAGGATGTGGCTCTGATTGCCTAGCACAATGCATCATTGAACTTTCCACTGCGACAGTAAAGTTTAGGGAAAGCTGTCTCAGGGTCCCGCAAGGCTTCTGGTGCTGGAGTGGGCTGTAGAAATGACAGAGCACAACAGAGCAACTGACCACCTGATTTTCCTTTTAAGGTCATAGATGGAGGATGAATAGGATCAACCTGGATTCCGATTTCAGCTCACCCATTGGTTTTCATACTGATATGGAGATGGCACCACTTGTGTTGCCACCCTCTCTGTTGTGCCCCCTTCCCAAGAAAATAGATGTCCAATGAAAGGGCAAAATAGATCAAGTTCCAGCATGGCTTTCATGAAGGACCCTCAGATGTATTTAGTTATTTGATCCTTATCTGGACATCTGAATGACTTTGAAATTGGCTTTGTTCATGTCTTTAAGTTGTCCTCCATCTCAGTAAACACTTCCCTGCCTCAGAGCTGCTGTGAGGGCTCTGTGCAACTCTTGGCCCAATACCTGAGACAGTTCAAAAAATGAACGCTGACCTGTTTGTACTGCACAGAGCTCCCATCATAGCTGCTTTCTTCCATCAGTGATGGTGCCTAGAGCTTGCCTGGCAGCTGAAAAGCAGAGGTGCTGTGAGCTGGTGTGTATTTTTAGGAAGGCACTGCCAGAGTCTCCAGATGACCTCGTGCTTTCTGGTCATGTTCCTGACGGCGCTGCTGACTCTGGGCTATTCCCTGAGGCAATCTCAAGGTCAGGCAAGCTGATAAGCTTTATAAGGGTTCCTGTCATTTTGGCAGCTCTGCTTTTGATGAGGAGCTCCCAGGCTGTTAGAGGAGACGTATTGGAAAATGTGCCTTTTTTGCAGCTGGTACAGTATGGTGTTTGGCTGCGGGTCTCTTGTGACAGTGACAAGGAGGTCCCTACACCAGTGACCACTATGGTCCACACTCACTTCTTAAATTAGTGTGGTCCTGCTGGAGTTGGTGCACCTGGGAGGACTTTAAGACTTTGTTCTAAGAGGGAAGCATCCTGTGATGGCTGAAGATTCCCCCTGCCCACGTGGCATGGTGTCAGCAGGGAGTTTCGTTTCCTCTCAGCTTAGTTAACATTGCAGGTGAGGTTTATTAGTCAGACTTGCCTCGACACAGACAAGTCTGGGACTTATCCCTCCCACCTCAGCAGAAGAGAGGGATCTGCTGCCCCTCCGAAGAGGCTTTGCACGCCTCCGAGCTTTGTCTGCATGCTCCCAGCGTGGTGCTTTGCTGAATCAGAGTGCGTCCCGTGAGGTGCTTTTCGCTGCATCACAACATCGTTACGCAATTTGACAGCTCTGGCAACCTCTGCTCCAGTGAGTCCCAGAGCTAAATGAGCAGGAGCTCTGCCAGCCAGGCTTGTGGTGTGTTTGGAAAGCCATGTGGGCGAACTCGTATAGCACCTGTCTGTATCACATGCAGTTGGGCAGAATGGCATTTGTTCCTCCCTTTTAAAAGAGATGAAACAAAAGAAACCCCCTCCTGCATGATTTCTGTCTATGTTTTTGATGATGATAAGACTCATCCAGTTTAGAGGCCTGGGATGCTGCCGGCCTTTGTGCTGGGGCTGCTCCAAACACATAGTGACTTGGTGAACAATTCTCATTGCAGGGACCTGAAGCTGGACAATGTGCTACTGGACTACGAGGGTCACTGCAAGCTGGCAGACTTTGGAATGTGCAAAGAGGGCATTCACGATGGCATTACCACAGCCACCTTCTGTGGTACACCAGACTACATCGCTCCTGAGGTATAGGAAACTGGTCTTTGGACAGGAAAACTTGGTTACCATATGAAAAGTGTAGGTTAGCTTTGGAGCAGCAAGTGTACTCTCTGATGTCTTTAAGCTACACCTTACTTGACTGCAAGGGTTTCCTCCTAGGTGCATGCTCGTATTATCAGTCCCGTGTGTAAGCAAAACATGAGTAAGTCTTCAGTAGGCTGTATTTTTCTTTAGGAAATGTGAGGTGAGAATTGGAGGCACAGCTGCAAAAATCTTAAAAGGCACATAGAGATACTGGCCCAGTTTGATTTGAAAGGAGACAACTCTCCTTCATTTCCCAGTTCCTTTCTCTGCCTCCTCCCCCTGCCTGTCATTCCCCAGTCTGACTACAAAATTAATAAGCACTTCTTCAAGGAACAGCTGCCCTCCAGATGCTGCCAGATGTTCAGATAGGGTTTCACATCCTTCAACATAATTGAATTTTTGTCTGTGGCTGGTGTTTGTACCTCGCTCACACACTTGTGCTCCTTCCCCTCTCCAGCTAAAAGCCTTGCTGTTGGAGCTCATTAGAGCATTTCCTTCCCAGAGGCAAGGAAAAACTGGTGTCAACCTTCAGACATGGCTGCTCTACCACTTCAGAGGCTCGGCCAGTTTTGCGAAGCCCTAGCAGCATTTCTGAGGGCTTGTTTCCTCTGTGAGCAGTCAAGCTAGTTCAGCCCTTGTTTAATAGATCTGCTGTACCTTAGTGCAGATCTGTGGCTTCCCAGCTTGAGATCACCTACAAGTTCCTGGACATTCAGCCAGCCTAACAAAGAACACTGTTAGGTTGTGGCAAGAACTTCTGCACTGATGTTTCCAAATCCTTTTTCCTCTCCTGCTCAGTTTAAGATGCTTCAGCATTAATGTTTCTTTCCCTTACCGCCTTCAGATCCTGCAGGAGATGCTGTATGGCCCTGATGTAGACTGGTGGGCCATGGGCGTGCTGCTGTACGAGATGCTCTGCGGCCATGCGCCCTTCGAGGCAGAGAACGAGGATGACCTCTTCGAGGCCATTTTGAATGATGAAGTCGTCTACCCAACGTGGCTCCAGCAGGACGCAGTGGCAATCCTCAAAGCGGTGAGTTCTCTTGGCTTATTTGAGTGCTTTCAGTCCTGGCTTTCTTCAGCCTAAATCTAGCAAAAGAAAACAAGGTTTGGGGCACGGGCACTCAGAAATGGCGGTTACCCTGACCCTGACCCTTCTGTTATCTTGAATTGACGGGTAAACAAACCCAAAAAATATCCTGCCCCACTTAGATGTGTTTGCATAGCTACGTCCTTTCTGCGGTTCAGCTGCCAACTTGGCAGGCAGAGCGTGTGCCTGTCTGTGTGTATGGGCATTCCCCTGCCGACTTGATGATTTACAACATATGGTCACCTTCCAGAGCAGAAGCAGCAGGTATACCTGGTGTTTAATCTGTAGTGACCAGAGATGATTGCCATTAGACTGGAATGATGAGAAGTGGTCTTCATGACGGCCCTTTATTCTGCTGCTGGTAATACTAACCATGCCCCGGGCTTGCTGTCTGATGGCATGCAAAGATGGGGTTTTGATTTTTGTGTGTTTAGAAGGGAAAAAAAAGTGGGGCTGTACAGCAAACAGCCTGAAGAGAGCTGTTGCTGGCTACACTTAGTCCTTGTTCTACCATCTATTCCTGAATTTTCCCAGGAGCCCTCTTATCTGCATGCCTCACATCTTCCCCCATGCCATGGGAGTGAAGCTTTTTAAGATTTCAGGCTGTGCATGTACAGTGCTTAGTGTGCTGACACTGCCTGGCTTTACTGTAATGAATCAAAAGGTGATTAAATGACGAGGGTGTTAACCTATGAATCAGAAGACCTGACTAGGCTGGTCTGATACTGACTTCTTCCTGCCCCCCATCAATTCACTTAATGTTTGTAAGCATCATTTGGAGAGAGAAGGATCAGAGTATTTCCTTTCTTGGTGAACAAAGACTGGACACTACTAAATATTGTGGTGATAGAGGATCTAAGAAATGTTTGGATACAATAGTAGCTTATAATAACTTGTGGAGAGCTAACTTAAAGAAATGGGTTAATGAACGATGGGACCATTTAAAGGAAAAAGGAGAGTTTGTTTTCATCAGATCTTTAGTAGTGAGAATCTGGAGGTTTTCTGCTGTAAGATGTGGTTGTCAGGAGTGATTGTTTGTCATGCTGAGAGCCCTCTTAGTTTTGTTTTTTTTTTAAATATGTTTCAGGTTTTTAACCTGAAACATAGTTAAAATATATTAAAAAAAGGTGACATTTAGACTTATTGGACCTTCTGGAGCAACGTTCATGTTGTTGGATTGGGACTCTTGAGTGCCTCAGCTAATTCATCTTTTGCAGTGATAAGAAATAGCAGAGTGGATTTGTTGCAGGTATCTTGCATAAGGATGAGATGGAGGTAAAATAGGATCAGATGGATGCTCATCATAACAGGAATTTCAGGGTATAATCAAATATGGTTTGTGGTTTTGCCTCTTGATGAAATGTTAATTTTCCTAATTCTGATAGGAACCTCACAGAAAGAGCCAGTGCAAGCTGCAGTCACCCCAGGGTGCTCTAGCCCATATTCAGCACCCACCTTCCAACATCAAATCCCTTCTGTGATTAAAAAGCAAGCAGCAGGAAGAGAGGCACTGGAGAAAGAGGGCCAGAATTGAGGAGGAAGCTAAGAATTTAAATAGAGAGCGACTGAGTGTCTCCACAACCACACAGTCGACTTAGAGATTGATGGTTACTTGCTTGAAAAAGGCCTCCTCTCCAGCCACTCTGCTGCATCATGTGGTGCTGCTGGAACCCAAGTGAAAGTAAAACTGCCTCTCTGAAATGCACACGCATTGCCTGAGGGAAGCACTACCCTAGGTCTGCTTCTGGGAAAAGGCTGAAATTTAGGGCATTACCAAGAACCTTGTGAATAACTGGTGGGAAGTTGCAGCTGATATTTTTACTGGACTTTCAGTTCTTTGGTGTTTCTGTTCCCTGGGTGGCTGCTACCTTGGAGGTGACTTTGCATCATGTTTTATAGCACTGATGATAGTTTACTACAGCCTGAGTTCCTGCAACCTCATAGTCGCTTTTGGCTTCAAGAGCTGTTCACTAAAGAGCTCCTCATTTCCTCCTCCCTTTCTTATGCTGAGCTTTGAGAGGCATCAGAGCATGTGGGCTTTAACAGGAAGGAAACATCCTGTCATGAGATTGTGTGGGGCTCTTGATTAAAATATAAAAAACCCACAGGCTTTGATTTCTTTTGAATGATAACAGATGTGGACACTGCTGAGGCATTATATTTGCAGTGTACTGATAATGTTTTGTCAGTATTTTTAGGTGTCAGTATAATACAGAGTGGTGAACATGGCTTCTTTGTTCCCTTATAGCTATTCTATGAAGGAAGACAGTGGATTTTCTAGCTGCTAAATACATAGTTGTTTTTTTTTCTCACAGTCTTCTGATGCTTGATATGGTGAGAGAGTTGGCTTGTTTTGCCTGGAGAAGAAAAGGCTCTGGGGAGACCTTACAGCTGCCTTCCACTACCTGAAGGGGTTCCAAGAAAGCTGGAAAGGGACTGGTTACAAGGGCATGGAGTGATAGGACAAGGAGTGATGGCCCTAAGCTGAAAGAGGAGAGATTTGGATTAGGTATTGGGAAAAAATTATTTTCTCTATGCACTGGAAGAATTTGCCCAGAGAAGCTGTGTCTGCCCCCTCCCTGGTAGTGCACAAGGCCAGGTTGGATGGGGCTTTGGGCAACCAAAGAAGGGTGTCCCTGCCCATGGCAGGGTGTTAGAATGAGATGGGCCCTGAGGTCCCTTCCAACCCAAACCATTCTGTTCTTTTCTTAGATACAGTATTATTACTGTGTGAGCATCTTCTAATCACTAGTGTGTTTACCTCCAACAAAATGTGAACTCGAGCTCCCTGATTAACATTTTCTGTGATGGTGCTTTCCAACCCATGATATTAGGAACTCTCACTTGTGTACTCTGCCCTGTCTGAATGTGTCACTGGGGAATTTACATATTGATGGTTCAGGTCAGGCAGAGAGGATTTCAACTGAGGTGTCTCTTGCTTGTGTGAGCAAGTTGAACCAGGCATGGATTTGCTTGTGGGAGGCAAAAAAAAGAAAGTGCAGAAAATGAGAAATGCTGCTGAATGGATTCAGACCACTTCAGCTCATTCTAAACTGAAGTCTTGCTTTGATTTTGATTCCCTCCTCCAAAAATAAAAAGCTTTCTCCATGGCCCTACATGAATGCATTCGCAAGGAGTTTACACCAGAGGAGCTACTGGGTCTGTGTCTGTAAAAGAAATTCTTTCAAATACTCTCTGCCATCAGCTGACAGAGCAGTCACCAGTGCCTGATGATGAAGAGACTGAGAAAGAAAAACTGTGAGCAAGCAGAGAGCAGAGACCGCTGCACCGTATCTCTTACAGTGAGAGCGCAGCTGGAGTTTGCTTTGCTACAGTGTGTTGGTGCTCTGAATTTGTAAACTGTTGCTAGCAAAAGGTGCTTGAGTTAAGGCAGGTGGCTTTCCAGGCAGGCAGAGGCTTTGGGATTCAGCTGAGTGAATGGCAAGATGAAACACAATCCTCTCGTTTCCCATAAGCGGGGCGGTATTTTGGCAGCGTGTTTCACTCGCGTCTCTCTATGACTTTCTCAAAAGTAATCCAGTCACACTGCCTTGCTCACAGTCAGGCTTAGCTGGGGGGGAGGAATGAAGGGACACAGTGAAAATCGGGTTCCAAAAAAGCCTGTGGTACATTGAGACAAAAATTCGCAGGAAAAGCTGCAAGGATTTTCCTTCCCAAGTCTGGTTTCAGGTGAGGAGAGCAGGACTCAGCCTACTGAGTCTCTCCATGAGCTGATGATCTGAAGTACCAATGGTTGGCCCAAAGGCTTGGAAATTTGGATGAGCAATTTGCAGTTTAACTGTTTTCACTCTCAGAGCCAGGTTAACAGCCAGGGCTAGAAAGCAGCATCTCCCCAGGGAAGTGTTAGCATTGCCCTGCCTTCTGCACCCTGGGTTTCTGAACTCCTGTCACAGCTGAGTCTGCTGAAGCCAAGGGCTTCTGTGTGCCAACCTCCAGTCTTGACGTGAGCTCTGAAACACCTAGTTGAAATGCTCCTTCCAAAAGCCAGGCTTGGGCAGCCTTGCCTGTAGCTGGATGTTTTGGAGACACAAACAAGACTAAAGGCTGTTCTCCCTCCAATTGGTTAAAAATGTGTATTTTCAAGAAAATATGAACAGAGTTAAGAGACCGACTGGGCAAAATTGGTTATGTCCCACTCCATGTGGTTTTCATGTGAAAAATAAACACCAGGCAAGGAAAGGGGAAGGTGCAGAGGAAATCAGCTGTGGTTTTAGTAGTCTCCACTCCTGCCCAGCGCAGGTGGAACAGCACAGGGAATCCAAATGCTGGTGGATTAGTGCAAAGAGTGAGAGGAATTGAAAGGGCAGGGAGCTCAACAGAGAGCAAACATGACCTGTAGCTCAGAGAAGAATGATGTCAGCAATATAGTGCTGAGAATACAGAAGAAAAACTTGAAGCTGAACTGTTTTTCTAGAAAACAACAGCCTGGAAGTGATGCTGACTCAGAAGTTAAATACTCTGGCTTAGTGAACTCTCTGCTGCTTTTTGTCATTGTGTTCGCTTTCCCCGCCCAGATACCCTGTCACTTCCTGCACCCCAACACCACCACTGAAGTGTAACACACACAGACACACTCCCCATCCTCCTTTAGACTTTGCTCTCACAGACTTACTTAAAATCCCCTTTGCATTGCCAGGTGAACAGGAAGGGGCTGTTGTGCCTGGGAATTCATGCTTCAGACTCAGCCACAGCAGTATTGATGCTGTGTGGGTCAGCAGGAGCCAGGTCCTGCTGTGTTTTATGGTCCCATTTTTAGGTGCCGGAGCACAAGGTGAGGGAGTTGGAATTTCCTTCACAGCTTCTGCCACCAGCTTTGCATGATTTTGGGGAGCAGCCAGAGGGGGAATGGTTAAACGTGCCACAGTTTAAATCCCCTTTGTCCCCAGACAACCTTGAAGCCTGATCTAGAAGCCAAAAAAACTTTGATCTAGAAAGGAAAAGCCTCTTCTCCCATTCCTGTGACAGAAGCCCACATCACAGACTGAAACCCAGAAACTAGGGCTTTTCAGTGAGTTCTCTGGGTTTTTTGGCTAGTACACGTGAGGACTCATCTGCAGTGTAACTTATCCCCCTTTGCTAGGAGGCAGCACAGGTCGGCTTTCCCAGAGAGCAGGAAAAGGGCTCAGGAATATTGCAGTGCAGACAGCAACCAGCCATTTAATCTTCAGCAGGAGAATGGTAGGGGGGCTCTTCCCTCTTCCACAACATCTCAGTCAATTTTCATCTTGTGAGTTAGAATAACAACTCGAAGCTTTCTGCAGAAGTTGGTCGTTCCTTTGCCACCCAGAAGAGTGAATATGAGGCTGCCTTAGGTCCCTCAGGTAACCATCAGACCCAAAAGACTTCCCCAGAAGGTACTTGGAATGAGTAGTGTGTTGCTCCAACAGCAATTTCTCCCGAGTTCATGGGGAGGAGCCTGTAGATGGTTGGTTTGGGTGGTTATTTTTTGCCATTCCGAAGAAATACTGAGGAACGTGGAGTATATGTGAAGTCAGGGCAGAGGGCAGCCCAGCCTGGGTGGGTGCAGCAAAACAGCTCCAGCAGAGCCGTTGGACACTCTGCTGAGCTGCATGTATGTACCCTAACAGGCTGAGGAGAAATGAGATTGGAGAGAGACAGAAATGTCCCTAGGGCAGCCCACCCAGGCTGAGATGAGGGAGAGAAAGCAAAGGGAACACTGACCTGCGCTGTGGGAAGAGTAAACACCCCTGGATACTGGGAGGTCTGAACTAACTGTCATCAGCTCAGACACCACGGTAGATGTCTGCATCCTCCCTGCACGCTATAGCAAGCAACACATGATTCAAAATACCTGGGAGATGCTTTGCTTGGCACAGCCAAGCACAAAGTGCTTCCTACTGCCTTTGTTCCTTACCTTTTCCCTAAGACCTGGGTGGTCAGCTTGGCCACTGTGCGAGCTAGATCAAACCCCTGTGTTTGTGCTCCCCACCCTCTCCTGAACACATACAAGGTGTGGAACGAGGCAGCCAGATGCTGATGGTGCAAGGTTGCCTACGTTTCCTTCACGTCACACTGTACAAGGCATATGTCTCTCCTTTGCACTTACGTCCTACAGATCCAGGCCAGGTTCTTTCCTTCCATCAGACAGAAAAAGATGGATAATGGGCTTCACATGCAGCGTTGGAACAGACAGAACGAGCTTGTTTCTGAATGAACCAGATGCTGGGAGTATTTTTTAGACAAAGATTAAAAGGAAAAGGACCAACACAGTGGTGGCCCACTGAAATCAAAGAGGGAACTAGATGAGCTCACTGCTTTAGCCTCAGAGCTGAGGAGCCTAACAAAGGCAGATATAAAAATGCCTTCAAATATGCTAATAATTTATTCTCCTTGGCATCCCTTCAGAGTTGGCAGGCTCCATAAATCCGCTTGCACAGTTTGATTAAGCTTTGGCTGTCAGCATCAGGCCAATATTTGAATCTCTCTCTGAAACTCTATGCCAGATCTGTGTAAACATTCCTTTTTCCCTTTATTTTCTGTTTTAGAAAGGCTTTCATCTTGTGTTTCCTGGTTGGCTTCAGAGCCGCTGCAGCAAAAGCAGGACTCTGGAGCCTGTTGTTTCCCAACACGAAAGGAGTTCTGCAGTTTTAGATGATCTCTAAAACACTTCCAGACTGGGACTGTTTTGCCCTGAAGTGTGCTGAAGTGGCAGGGCTGTGCTCCACCACAGATGGCTTTCTTACATCTTTTACCTGAGCTCACATATCCATTTCTGGAACATGCTGCCTCTTTCTCTTTGCATCTTAATTCTCAAACAGCAAACAGCTTTCCCCAGTAATTTTAATCTCTTCTGTCAGTTGATCACACCCCTTTCTGAAGCATTCTGCTTCCCCACAGTAGTAGTCCCATGCTTCTGAATAATTCACTTCTGAAAGAGATCTAAAGACATCTCTGTATAGCTTGCCAAGGCCAAATTCATCTTGAATTTCTCCTTCCCATTCCAATAGGCTGAAATTAGCTTCTTGTTAAAGTCCACAGCATGCAGGCTCAGATTTGCTTCATAACAAATTGTTTTGAATGCCTATTGTAATGTCAGGTATGACTCATCCTCCTCTCCCGACGGAGATGGGGAAAGAAAGTGAAGGATCATTCAGTGTGACAACTTTGTCTTCCCCCACTTCTGCTTGCTCCCAGGTGCTCAGGAAAAAGTGATTCCCATGGCCAAGCCTAAGACCTGTGCCCTGGGCTCACTCCTTCCCTCTGCCTCAGATAAACACTGTGATTATAGACCCTCAAAGGCGTTTTGGTGAAGTCCATTAGTATCTAACCCTGGGGAAAGCCAAACCTGGGTCTGGCCTGGAGATGGGAATGATTGCTGAATGATAGGACCAGCCCACTGGAGCTGGTCTAATCAACTCCATCTAACTGGGAGGTCTCAGTGTGGTCCGAGCTACTCAGGGCTGTATGTCTTGTCCTTCCAGCTTTGACCTTTCTGACCTGCTGTGTCTTTTCAGGACCTTTAAAATTAAAAGAATCAAACTATAACCAAGACCATGAAAAAACTCCTTTGAAGTATCTTCTTGTGATTTTCTTTTCTTTTTTTTTTTTCTTCTTAATTGGCCTTTACAGGTTTGTCTGGGGCACTTTAGTCCCCTTTGTACTTGACACTATGTAAATAGGCCACCCAGGGTTGTGTAATAGATTCCCAGTTCCTCTTGACAGGACTATCAGAAAAGGATTAATTGTTTTCCCGTGCAACCCTGGGGAGATTTTACTACTGCTAAAAATAAGAGTGGGATCATGCCCCCAGTCTGTTAATAAGTCCGATGCTCATTCTCCCTCCACATTTGTTACCCTGATTGATGTATTGATGTAGTATATTGAGCTGCACATGCCCATGTTGTACCTGTAGTCCTGTTGCAATTTAAAAACAGCAGCTGGAGATTGATCCTGTCTGAGCAGCGCGTGCAGCCGGTGACCCACGTGGGACTGGGGTTGACTCATCAGTCCAGAAAACACAGAGTTCCAGAGTGACATCTTGACTAAAACCTATGTTAAATATTCCATCTATCTAATGGCTAAAGTTAATTTCTGTTTATTATTATTATTTATTACGGGAGTACTAAGCACAGAAGTATCAAAAATCACTAGCTGTCATAAGGGCCAATATGCATTAGATACCCATGGCCTTTTCATTCTGTATTAGTGGTGTTGACTTACTCGTTGGTAAGTGGGGAGAAGCAGGGAAACAGGTAGATTTCAGCACAGCAAGGAAACTCATCAATGTTGATACATTTAATTCCACTATTTTGGGCCAAGTTCTCTCCTGCTGATAGTCAGCAAACCCACATCAGTTTACACTGCCAGGAGATTTGGAGCCAGGTGTGTCTGTCCCACATGTGAGTTGCTCTACCCACCTTGGTTTATTTTGCTAGTCTCTTGCTCATCACTGTTTTAAAGACAGTTAATCCTCTTTGTTCCCTCGAGCCTTGACTGGGCGGCATTGAGGAGCCATTCGTGTGCTGGGGAAAGCGAGATCAAATTTATCTGCTTAATAACCACTGTGCTGACATTTTGTCCTCCTCGCCTGTGGCTGGTGCATTAAACATGTGACTGTAACACTGACCAGTGTTACAGTCTCCTGGCTTTTTAGGAGCAGGGTTGAAGACTGGTTTTTACTTCTCTTCCCATTCCTTTTTTCTCTTGAAAAGGAAATAACCAAGATCTCACACTCGCTTTCTTCCCCACCCAGCTCCTTAAAATGCTTTCAGGGCAGCCTTGTACTGAAGCTGGGAAGCTCCCTTGTGCTGGGAGCCCCAGCACTGCACTCACTGGACCTTCTCTGCACTGAAGGACTTCACCTGCTCACACTTTTCTGCAGCCAGGACCCCAGCATAGGGGTAGAAGCACCCTGTGCATCACATGGCTTCTATTCTGGCTCAGCACCACAATGAATTGCACTGGTACGAATCAGGGCTTTCTAGCAGTCAGCCCTGCTGCGTGTAGCGTAGGAATCTGAAACGCCATGTGGCCTCTGATGGCTGCAAGTCAAAGCAAATCCCCAGTGTAAGATAGAGGCAGCACTGGAGAGAGCCATAATGTCTCCGAGTCCTATTCTCAGCAGCACAGTCCTCTCTGAAGGTCAGTAGGACTTGGGCTTCCAAGCGCCTGGCTCGCACCCACCGCCAAATTGCTGCAGTTTAAGTTACCGGGCACCAACTCCCAGGGCTGTGGAGCTTCATCTGAGATCAGGCTCCTCCACTCCCTGTAACCCACTTCTGTGTCAGCCCTGGATTGCTCTTGTATGGGGAAGCGAGGCATGCTTGCAAGCATCACCCCAGCAGGATGGTGATGGGCGTGATGGAGCCTTGCCCAGGAGAGCAAGAGACAAGACTGGCTCAAAAACCAGCTTTTTAGTTAAAAAAAAAGTAAGTAAGAAAAAAAAAAGCTCTCTCTGCTATGCTATGCTAATGCCTCCTGTTTTCCAGTCATTAAAAATAATACTGACAGTAACAGACGGAGCCATTGAGCCATCTTTCTTCTCCTTTGTTTAGGGCTAATGAAACCCCAAACTGCAGGTTTGTTTGCCTTACATAATAGGCAGCCAAACTGTTTTCAGCAACTGCAACATTTAGTTGAGAGATTCATGGAGGGAAGCCTTAATTAGAGTAATTGCTCTATTTATATAACGATTCCCTTTTGTCTGAGATCAAATAGATCTTTGAGAAATCTTATTTCCTTTCCAGTTAATTTCTGCCCTGCTAGTTTAGCTCATGAATCTTAATGAAGACCAGTGTGATGGGTATCTCCCAATCTCCTCTCCCTCATTACTAAAGGGGAAACTGTGGGATGTTAATCTCTTCTGCTGCTGCTGCTTTTTGCTTTGGTAGCAACATGGAAGAAACACCAACAGGCAGGAAATGTTAATGCCACGAACAGTGAAATTTGGCTTTCCTTTCATGGTGTGGGCTTGACTATTGCATTGACACAATCTTGAATAGGGGTCCTCAGAGGCATGTGGTGTGATGGAGAGGAGGTGTGAGTGGGGGTCTGCCATCGTATCTGGGACAGGCTGCCTTGGGCTCCTGGCAAAATAAAGTGATAAATTTCTCTGGGTCTCTGTTCCCCGCTGGTAAGATGGGGCAGAGCCTCCATCTCTGCCCTGTGCTTGTACGTGAAAGATGAGATGCTCAGGGGCACAGGCTTTCTCTCACAAGGTAAATTCACCCTGCCCAGGGCAACAGAGTCCTGATGGCAGCTGGTGCATCTAAGATTTTCTGTAATACAAGAAACAATGATTTCTTCCTCGTCCAGATGGCTGACAATGTGAAGGGAATGGCTGAGCAGAAAGTTGCATTCCCCTTCCTGAGGCACATTACTTATATGAAAGGGTCTGGACTTGTGTTTTTCCAGAACGTGATGCAATTTCATGTCATCTAGCCACTGAGATATTACTCATTAAATTATTTATCCTGATGCAAGTAGCGCATACATGAGTTACATAAAAAGCTATCAGGGATTCCAGTATTGAGAAAGGGAACATGTAAATTCAAGGAAATTAATGCCTGGAAACATCTGTTTTGTGCAAACATCCCTTTGCTGACTTCCAGACCATTAGACTAATTTGTAAGCTCAGCTTGTTGAGATGGGAGTTGCAACACTACATGTGAGCAGCATGGGAGAAGCCAGCAGAGTGTTGCCCAGCAGGTTGGAAGACCTGGAGTCCTTCCCAGCACCATCCCTTCACCATGTAGTGGGTGAAGGGGAGGACTGGCATGGCTCCCCTGTGCTCCCTCACCTGCTCACAGGCTGAGCTCCTAGGGCTGACGCAGATTTTTCCCAGTGGTTGGCATTGCTATGTCTGCATTTTTTCCTTGTAACTTCACGGGCCTTCTGCGGATTAATCTTCAGCTTTTAATTTCTTGTCATGGCTTGCTGCCTTTTCTCTCAGTCAATGTTTTCAAATGGTTTTGTGAAGTCATGTTTTTGGCTCATTCCAGCTGCTGGTTTTGGCTGCGATGCTGCTGAGAGGGTTAGCTGAGGTCAGAGAGAGCCTCGCTTGACTTACTGCTCAGCAAACTGGTGTAACCCAAGGAGGCACAGTCTGTGGATGCTCCCGAGGGGACCTTTAGACTGGGAGGTGAATAATTCTTCAATGGACTCTGTGTGCCAAAGGTTGACATTCATGGTGGATTCTGGGTTATTGTGCAAAATTAGAGATGCCCGGTAAACAGTAGGAAATGACACTTTGACACAAAAAGTCTTCTGCTGAACTTTATCTCTCATCACTTGCAAAAACACTGGAGGGTTTTACTTGGAAGGACACTTTAGGGCTATCCAACCTGTAAAGCAAGCATCCAACTCTGGCCTTCCCATAGATTCCAGGAAGAGCCAACTCTTTGTAAGACAATTTCCAATTGTTTCTGAATACAGATAAAGGGATCAGGAGAAAGATTAGCTGCACTTCCAAAAAGCTTTCCCCTGTGCAGTCTGCATGTGTGCAGAGGGCAGCATCTCCGTGCTCTGGGCAATCAGCTTTACCCCTTCTGCTGTACAAATGCCTCTTAGATGGTCAGAGACATGTGTATGGGCTCAGGCTACTTATTTGGGAGATGAAGGCTGAGCTTGTAATTAAGTTCCTCAGAAATTCCAAGTTCTCTGCTTTGCTGGAAGTGCCATCAGATAGCAGAGGCGGCATGAGACAGGCTGTCAGCAGAGAAATGTCAGTACTGCCTAAGGCAGAGAGAAAGAAGGATTCATGGGCTGTTCAGCCTTTGAGAGTCCATTATAGTCTTTTGTTTATTCCTGACATACTGGACATCACAAACTAAAACTTCATCTGCTTCTTTGTCAGTGCAGTAATTTCTGGTGAACCAAAATAGCATTTGAGAGGGTTAGTTCCTGATTTTACTGGAAACTGACTTCAAAAATGTCATCCTTTAATTTTATATACCTCTTACAGTAAGGCAGGTAACTCTTCTCCACCGCTGGACTCCCTGCATGCACCCCTCTTTTCAGCCCTATTGCCAGATAAAGACTGGAGCAGCTTTCCAGAGAAAACGCACACCAATTCCCTTTATGTAAGGGAAGAGTAGCACCGTCCAACCTCTCATTTTCCATCACAGCCCCTGGGTGCAGAGGCATGTGTACCCCCACAGGCTGAGTAACCTGGAGGGATGTGCTGTGGCTGCCCAGAATACAGCAACATATTTCATGTACTGCACGGGGATGTTTAAAGAGAACATTTTCAGTGCCAGTCCCCATGCACAGATGCCACCGAGAGGCCTCAGCGCGGCCTACAATGTGTTTATCAGGGATGCAAATTCACGGCAAGAGACCTGCTGTCCTTTGAAATTATATCCCTGCCTTTTGTTGGAGCAGACTAGAACGAGTCTGAGTGCTGGGAGAGGGAGGCCTCTTCATGCTGCGCTGATGCTCTTTGTAGAGCATGTGATTTGTGTGCACATCCAAGGCCCTGCACGCCTGTGCTACGGGGTTGCAGTATCTAAGAAACAAGCTTAGAGAACCCCATCCAAAGTGGTTTCTGGTGGTGGTGGATCACTCCAGCCCTCAGCACCGTTGTCCTTCAAAGCCCTGTTTTATAGAGCAAGAGGCAGCAGCACTGAGCTCATGCCTCACAGCTGGGGAGGGGGCTGTTTGATTTCGTGTCCCATAGGCCAGCTCAGGCCCCTTGGAGGTAAGGATTAATTTAGAGGGGTTTTGTGGCAGCCCTGCATCACTCTCAGCAACCAACTCAGGGAACGTGTTCCAGCAGTGGGAGAATTTGAAGTTTTTCCTCTCCTTCTGCCTCCTTTGGGCACCAAACCTGGGGCAGATGGTGCCTAGAGTTACCCAACTGAGGTTTCTCAATCTGTGGGTCCTGTGCATAAATCAGAATTAGCTGGATGAATCTGGTTTTCATTTTGTTTTGAATGTTGTTTTGTTCTTTCAGAGCCCAAAAGAGCCCACTTCAAGGGATGGCCCTTGCCTAATCCACATTGGCCTAACAAGGGTGTTCTAAGCAGCCAGGAATGCATTTACGTTGGCTCTTGCCTTGTGGCATTGGATGCCTTCACTTGGTACAATTTTGGCATCATGTGTAATAAAGCAAGAAAATAGGAATGTAAACACACTTTTATATCTTAGGGCTCAAAACTGGGCTGGCAATGGGTGGTCCGGTTTAGGTTTTGGTCTTATATGGTTGAGCATGAATGAGAACCCAAGAAAAGCAAATTACCAGCCCTTTTCAGAGATTATCTGCTTTCACTATTTTTGTTTTTCTCCTCCAGATTTGGTAGAAGCTTCCTGGTGTAATGAAGGCAGCAGCAGGTCAAGAGCCAGGAGACATGGGACTTATTTCTGTGTCTCCCTCGCCTCTCTTTGTCTTGTCCTTTTGGACTGTTTTGGTTTGTACCACTCCCAACACCAGTAAGCTCTGATCTTGTTTGAGCTTTCCAGGTGTTCCAGCAATGCAAATGAGAGGTAGTGAGATGCAGATACCCATCTGTGGGGACAAAGAAGCTGGGCAGGGAATTTCTAGAAAAAGATAGGGCTGCTGGGAGATTTCTGGCCTGTTTTGCAAACCAAAAAGGTTTAGTTTGAGACTTGCAAAGGCTTGTCTGAACCAGGTCTCTGAGAGCTTTTGGCTTGACCCATTTCTGGTTTGGAAATAGAGCTATTGTCTGGGGATCTGTATCCCACAGAAATTTTGGGGAACAGTCTCTTGGGAAAAAAATTGTGTTTGGGTTCAGCTAGGAGAAAGGGAGAAAAACAGGTTGGGGAAACAGAACAGTTGTGCTTGTCCTTGGGCCCAACCCTGGAAATACTGTGTAACTGAGGGCTGAGGAGTCCAGAGAGAGCAGGGGCAGACAAAGAGCAACCTTGGCTTGGCTTCTGCCCTGGTGACTGGTGTTACAGATCTGGATGTGGTCAATAGCTCTTTCTACTGATGTTTTGTGTGGAATGGTGAGAAAGAGTTCTTCTGTAGGGAATCCCATGGCAGCACTCATCCTCAGAGGGCTCAGGAGGTCAGGCTGGGGTTGGGGATTTTGTGATAATGTCAGCAGAGTCTGGGGTCCGGCAAGGTCTCAACTACTTTGGCTCTGAAGCCACCTCAGGATGGGGTATTGGGGAGACTTCTAAAATAAATTAGGAAGAAGAGAGGCAGTTGTCTGGCTTCTCCCCATCTTCTCCCTAAGGGTGGGTGTTAAGAGGATGGGGCCAGACTCTTTTCAGTAGTGCCCAATGACAGGACAAGGGACACTGGGCACAAACTGGAACACAGTAAGTTCCAGCTCAACATTACGAAAAACTTCTTCACTCTGAGAGTGATGCAGCACTGGGACAGGCTGCCCAGAGAGGTTGAGGAGTCTCCCTTCTCTGGAGATAATCAAAACCTGCCTGGACACAATCCTGTGCAACCTGCTCTAGGTGATCCTGCTCTAGCAGGGAGGTTGTGATGCCTAGATATCCCCAGAGGTCCCTTCCAACCGCTATCACTCTGGGATTCTGTGAATGGCTAGACCTTTATCCAGTTACCTTAGGAGAATTTGTACCTTCTGAAAAGCTCCTGTGGTCAGAGTGAAGTTGGTCTCTTGCTGCACCTTCCCTTCTTTTCATTTCCCCATTGCTGAGATGCAGCAGATTTGGTCGTTCCTGAAACAGTGACCGATTGTCTGGTTTGGCTGGTTCAGCTATTTGCTAAACATAATGCTCTTTCATCTTTGAGGAAATCGTCTGGACACCTCCACCAGAGTGGAGCTTGCTTTATGCTGCTGTTTCAATAGGCAAATAAAAGCATCTATTTTCCCAGTTTAAACATAACCTGGTTTCTCTAATGAATAAGAAATACTTGAGGGCAGGGGAAAGATTGGTTTTACTGAATTTTTAAGAACTACAATCCTAAATTAACAAGCCAACTAACTCTTTTCCTGCCTGGGGAAAGGATTCCCCTCTTCCCCCAGTATTTCTCTTTGCCTTAAGAAACATCCACAGCACTCGCACCTCATCATTCTTGTTGAGACCTAAAGGGCACCTGCCAGGGCCTCCTCATGCTGTGTGCACGATGCACGGCTTTTCTCATTGCTCTCTGGAAAATCAGAGCACTTTGGCTGAGGATTGAGATTCATTTTCACTGGTGGCAGAGTAAAAATGTTATAAAAAGAAATCATCTGTTAGAGTTCCACCATTTTGAGAGGAGATGGTCACCTGTCTGCTCACATCTGCTTGGGGTTTGTGTGGCAATAAAAGCCAGTGTCTTGCTCATTTTCCTCCGTTTCCTGAGATGACAGGAAGGAAAGCTTAGGCTTCTGGCCGTGCTTCAGCAGGCTGAGATTTAGGAAAAAGACTCAGCTCAGACTGACTCCCGTCCAAAGCCTGGCAGACTGGTGAGCAGCACTTGAGAGTGAACTTGTAATTCTGAGAAATTAATACAGAAATTAACAACCACCAAAACCACTGTGCAACATTTATAATGTGCAAACGGTGTACTTCAACTTTCTTTTCTTATTGTGGTAACCAAGGATTTCACCAAAGAAAAGGGACGAAGGAGAAATACACCCTGACTTCTTCCTCTAGAGAATGAGTCAAGTTCCTTGCATGTGGTTCCAGTACAGTGAAATTGAGAAGTCTGGCCAGCAACTGGGTTCAACAGGAAAGCTGAGGACAAGCTTTTGTGCAACTGCTAATAGGTCCCTCTCCTGTGACCCTGCCAGATGGGAGGAAACAAACACCCCTTTTTGTTTTGCAGTTCATGACGAAGAACCCCAACATGCGGCTGGGCAGCCCGGGGCTGGGCGGCGAGAACGCGATTGTACGGCACCCCTACTTCAAAGACCTGGATTGGGACCTGCTGAACCAGCGCCAGATGGAGCCACCATTCAGGCCCCGAATTGTATGTGGGAAGGAGGGGTGGGGGAAAGGGATCATAGGGGTTTTTTTTACCTTCTGGGCTCTGTAAGTGGGTTTATTCCCATTAGACCGGAAAAGAGGAGGAGGAAAGGCAACCTTGACATGA
Source organism: Zapornia atra (assembly GCA_013400835.1). Lineage (NCBI taxonomy): Eukaryota > Metazoa > Chordata > Aves > Gruiformes > Rallidae > Zapornia > Zapornia atra. The sequence goes on along the minus strand of VZTU01033894.1, from coordinate 1,030,398 downwards.
AAGCCCTGGCATGAGAGCCAGGCATTGAGGTCTCTTGGCTGTTGGCTGGCCACCTGATGTTGTACAGCTCGCTTTTCTCCTCCACACTGGATTCTCAAAGGCAGCTCAGCCAAAAAAATGCAGGTTTGTTAAAGCTAGTAAAAGCTTTGTAAAGGCTACTGACTACCCTTTGTCTTGCCCCAAATATAAACCTGGGTAAATAATCCTCGTTTGGACCACTCCAGCTACCTCTTTACATCTGGGCTCTTTTCTGTCTCTGCCTGTACAACACCCAGCACAGTGAGTGTTTCCTGCTCAGACCACTGCCAGCTGACTGGTTCCAATAGCAGATGGGCTGCAGAGAGGACAGTGCTGCTCTTTTTCCAAGTGGTGCTATGCAGCCCAAAGGATGCTCTCAGAGAGATGCTCTGCAGCTTCCTTGCCTTTGAAATTATTGCTTGGAGTGGCTGTGTCTGATGCAGTGGCAGTGGTCAATCCAGTCTTGCTCCATGAAGCTCACTGGATGCAGGATCAGGCGCTTGGAGGAGCTGTGGCAGCTCAAGACCCAGCTCTTGAGCTGTTTCTTGACCTGATTCAAAGGCTAAAGGAGCCTTGTCAGTTTGCCATGAGCTGGACAGGATCTGGGAACATTAGACTTCAATGTCAATAAACCAGCTTGTTCTGGATGCAGAAAAAACACATGACTTGTCAAAATCTGCCACAATCCCCATTTGTGTGTGTGCATTGTAAACAGGCCCACTCTGTGGCACGCAGTAAGGAATCCAGCACCTGGAGCCAAGCCATTGGTCTTCCCAGGGCCCAGTAATTTGTTATTGTGCAAGTTTAATGGCTCCTGCATAGAGGAGTGTATGCCCTCCCCCCAAACTCAGCCAAGACACTCTGCAGATAAGGAGGGACTGTGTGGAGTCAGCTGGTTGGCAACACGCTGATAACTGCTTCAGATGGCTGGGTCTAGTCTGTTCCTTGAAGAAAGGAACTGATTTATCTGCCCTGTCTGGGCAAGCAACCCATCAGAGGTGGTGTCAGTTCAGTTCGAAAAGGCTTTGCCTCCAAGAAGCCTGCAGACACTCTGAGAGGCTTTGCACTGTAAGAAGCTCTGTGGGGACACTCACCTGCTCCCAGTCCAACCCCAGGACAGGCTTTCAGTAGGCTCAACCTTGGGTTATGGAGATGATGGTTCACTGCACTCAAGACTAGACTAAAGATGCAGAGCAGGAATCAAGCAGATGATACATATTCTGACATCTCTGTTTTTTCCCTTTGACAGAAATCCAAAGATGATGTGAGCAACTTTGATCCAGATTTTATAAAAGAGGAGCCCATTCTGACCCCCATCGAAGAAGGAATCCTTCCAATGATAAACCAAGATGAATTTAGAAACTTTTCATTCACAAGCCCAGAACTGAAGCAATAGCCACGGCTTCCCCTGAGGAAGGGCTGCAGAGAGGACTGGGGAGGAATGACATGAAAACAAAGTTTACCAGAAATTTCATTCTCAAGGAGTAACAGTGCACTGACCTTACGTGATACAGCAGCACCACTGTCAGCGTTACCTTAATGTGAAATTGAAACCTTCCTGTGTTTGTAGGATTTATGCAAATATTGATCAAACATTGGCAGAAGTGGAACAAACGTGACACTGTAAATAGCTGATGCAGGCAGAGAATTGAATGCTGAGCTGGTTGGCTCGGCCTGAATGTCATTGCTTGAAGTGGATTCAGGGAGTCGGCGTGAGCGTGAAACAAGCATCTTGCAGCTCTGAGCCAAACAGACCTGTTGCGATTCTGATTGTTTGCAAGACTTACTTTGAGGAAGTCCCAGCACTGTCCAGCATTTTGGAGCTGTGACCCAGCATCCCGTGTCCTGACTGAACCAGAAGTTCTTACTGACTTTACCTGTTTCTGCAGTATTTATTTCTTTCTGAAGAATAAATGGCTCTCTTTGCCACTTTGTTTGGGTTTCTGTGTGAAATATTTCACTGTACTGACTAACAGAAGGAAAAAAAAAACCCACCCAAATGCCCTGTGCCCCACACAGATTCTTCCAAATCAAAGGGAAGTCGTGTGCTCATAGTGTTTTACTGTTTATGTGATATGAAAAGTTTTAGTGTTTGCATTCTGGGAAATGCCTTTTTACATTATGCATCTTCAATGCTCCTTTCTTTGCCTCCCAGCTGTTTTCAACTAGAATGTAACTTGTAAAACCCTACTGTATATTTAGACCCTTTCTATTTAATTATGCTATACAGAGCCCCTTTTGTGGGTTTAGTGCCTCATTAAAATTTTGATCCAAAGTGGTAGCGCTTAAATTATTTGTAGCGTTATTGTGATGGAAGCTGCAGAGCTGGCGAGCTGCTTGAAAGCAAGAGTTGTCAACCAACAGGCAGTAGTACAACAGGACAGCTTTCTTCCAGCTTGAGAGTGATAAACCTTATCTAAGAAACGGGGCGAGTTGGTTTGGTTTGGATTTAAGAGCTTATTACACACAGGATGCTTCTTATCAGTTGCAGCCTCCAGCCTCTGCCACAGGCAGACTTATTTTCAGCGGAGTTTGTAGAATCCAGACACTCCAGGAGATGATTCTGTGCTTTCCCCACTCTTGTGGAAGCTGGATGGTTTTTCTGTAGCTACTTGGCACGCCTTTGTACTCCTTTCTGAGCTTGAAGCTGATGTCGTGGGGATAGCCTCTTCCTTGGGCAGGTCTGAACTCCTGGAGAAGGAGAAAGATTCCTGACCTCCTGTAAAACTGATTGTGTTTGCATATGGGTACTCATGTGCTGGAGAGAAGGGTGAGGTGCAGCAGAGGCTTCTGCACAGGGTTTGCACCACTGCTACCATGGAGGTAGGGGAGCAGAAACCTTTGTGAAGGAAATTACACAGGTGAACCCCCCCTTACATCACCTGCCAAGGGACCAAGTCAGAAATAAGAAACCAAAGCTGAGATCTACATACAACTGTCACCCCTTCCCACCCAAGCCCTCTTTACTTGATGGAGTCTCTTTTACTTCTAAACCACCTGCTGAGCTATTTGGCAGGTGGGGCAGAGGTTCAGTTACCCTTGAACTCTTCTGGCTGTTATACTTGTGTGTTATACCAGTTCTCCCTCCTTCTTTCCTGCATCTCCTCTTTCATGTAAGCACAACTTCATCCTCTGGTCTTCTCTCCCTGCCATTGGCATCTCCTGGCCAAAATGCAGCCAGCCAGCCAGCCCCTCATCTCTTTTCTGGTCTATAAGTACCCAGCTCCTTCAAAGTGGGACAAGAGAGGAGGAAAAACAGGTTGTACAGCGCTAGTGGGAGAAGGAAGTGTGGCTATCAGGAAAAATGACCCAAAAACCAGTCACATGGGCTAACTTGAATTGCTTTCCCATCTAGGGAGAAACTGGACAGGGATGAATGCATTTGCATGAGGGGGCCACTGTGACATCTTATTCATGTGTGAATTAAGAGTAGTGTTCACCTGTCTGGTGCAGACATGACCCTAGGCAGCTCCTCTCTCAGTTTCCCAGCACGTGACTGCAGCAGTGTTCACCTGGCAAGGGGTGAGTGCAGCTGAGCTGGCCACCAGGAGTGTGAGCACCCAAAACACTTTATGAATTGGCTTGAGAGGGACTGTTTACAAGGGCAGGGAGTGACAGGACAAGGGGAATGCCTTTAAACTGAAGGAGAGTAGACTTAGATTAGATATTGGGAAGAAGTTTTTTATGATGAGGGTGGTAAGGCCCTGGCACAGGTGTCCCAGAGAAGCTGTGGCTGCTCCATCCCTGGAAGTGTTGAAAGCCAGGTTGGATGTGGCTTTAGGCAGCCTGGGCTAGTGGAGTGTATCCTTGCCCATGGCAGGGGGTTGGGATTAAATGGTCTTGAAGGGCCCTTCCAACCCAAACCATTCTGTGAGTCTTATGATACACTGTTTTTGCCAGCATGTTGGCATCATTCCAGGTTTTCATTGGTTGTATTGTTCCTTAGGGGTCTGGAGACCTTCTGGCCTGATTCCAGCTGTTTTCAACATCAAAACATGATCTTGTCTCCATGGACCCAGGATCTGAGCAGCTTTGCTTACACCGCTGACAGTGTAAAGAATGTGGAATATTCACTTTGGAGACCTTTGGAGAGATGTAGCAGGACCCACCAATCTGTGTCCTGAAAACTTGGAGAATGGAAACCAAGACACTTCTGTAGGTACTCCATTAGGATCTTTGTGAGCTGTAAATCAAAACATGTGTAGATCTCCAAAAAATGTGAAATGGTGTCTAGGGCCACCCTGGGGAGCAGGAAAAGCTCCTGCCCTGGCTAGCGGGTACCTGCTTTGGGCCAGGGCTTGCTGGTTTAATGGGGCAAGGATCAAATATCAAAGGGAGCTTCTTCCCCAGCTTCACTTTTCATTGATTTCAAGTCGCCTCAGGGTCACCCCACCCTACCATCACCCTCGCTGCATAGCACATGTGCAGATCTGTGTTTGGACTAGAAGCCTCATGTTCTGCTATAATTTCCTTGATTTTCACAATTTCACCTGGATCTTGCTTCATAATTTAGGGCAGCTCTTCCCCCTCCATTGCCTGCCTGGAACTCACATGTCTACGTAATGATTTCAGCCACTGGAGTCAGCAGATCCTGAGTCAGCCGCCTTTGGCTGAGATCCCTGAACTCTCCCATACTTTTTACGAGGAGCTGCCATTTCCATTGTGTTCCCTCCAGACTCTGCCCGCAGCCTGGATGAAGATCAGCTCAATAAAAAGGCATCTATGCACAAAGTTTGCTTTTGCAAAAGCTGAATTAGTGATCCTGCTGCCACAGAATGTGTAAAGAAATCCTGATTTTCTTAAAAAAAACCCCTGAAACCAGGATTAAGAAAAAAAAAAAAATCATTAGTTTTTCCATGAGGTGGCCTGCCAGCTCTTCTGGCTTCATTGCTTGCCTGAGTGGATGCAAGATGGTTTTACTCTATTAATTTAGTCCTGGCTTTAGGAGTATATTAAGCTGGCAGCCACAGGTTTGTAAGGTTTAAAGCATAAAATTTATTTGCTTGTATTTGCTCCAGTGTGAAAACTGGCAATAGAACAAATTATAATTAGTTCCCTTTGCACTGCTTTTAGTGCTTGCATGAAAAGGGAAGGTCCCTTTGATGTCTCAAAATTTGTGCTCTGTGCAAACCTTTCATTTTCAAAGAGGTTCATGAAATTTAGCTATAAAATTCAGTGGCCTACATCTCATTCAAGGCCTTTGAAAGTTGAGGGTAAGAAGCAGATGGTCTAGAGTGAATAGATGAAAATCATCTTGCATCTACTCGGGCTGGCTCTGCTGCCAAAGACATCATTTTTAATACCGCTGCTTGATCAGCAATGGAAAAAGAAATCTCACAGACTCCAAGTGCCTAAGGGATTTTAATGTAAAAAATGGAATTCTAACTAACTGCTGGATCAAGATGCTTTGAATGCATTCTCAAAGACTGGCACAGGTTCCCTGCTCCTTGTGAAGTCCTAAATAGTTTGCAACAGTATTTTCCCTCAAAGCCGCCTGCTCCTCCTGCAGAAGCTGCTGTTTCTCCAGTTGGATATGAGAGAGGCTCCAGTGACTTAATTAGCAATATCCAGAGCCAGGAGAAATGAGGAGGAAAAACGTGTCTGGGATCATCTGCTCTGTAAAGTAAAGTAAAGAGAAAGTGAAGAGCCATTCACTGCTGCCTGCTCTCTGTCGGTTTCCTCAGCCATTCCAGTGTGTAGTCAGGAGTCCTGTTCCTGCCTCTCCCCAGGGAGACCATTTCATAGCTTCTACAACTCCTGCTGTTAAGTAAGGTTTCTGATATTTGGAAATGACGTGAATGAGATGAAAATCTGTCTTATCATGCCATTAGGATTCTCATTGGGAGCTGCAAGTCAGAGTTTGTATTACTAAATACATAGAGGGCTGCCAAACCGATGCATTCAGAAATGATGAGTCAGGTTGTCCGAAAATCACAGTTCACTTGGAAATCAAGAGCTTTCCAAAGTCATAAATGTCAAAGTATTTATTATCTTTTTTTTTTTTTTAAGCATCAAAATTATGAATATTTTGGAGTCTGGCTCTCAGTTCTTTCCATGTAGTAGCTGGAATATCATGTAATTACAATTTTTTTAGATGAAAGCTGAGGGTCTATGAATGGATGGGAAGCCAGGCATTGGAGCTTGGAGGAAAATGTCAAGCACCAAGAGATGGATGATAAAACTGTAAGAACAGGGGGTTTATGTGTTTTTCACAGTATCACAAAATTGTAGGGGTTGGAAGGGACCTCAAGAGATCATTGGGTCCAACCCCCCTGCCAAAGCAGGGTCACTAGGACAGGTCACACAGGGAAGCATCCAGATGGGTCTTGAATATCTCCAGAGATGGAGACTCCACACCCCCCTGGGCAGCCTGTCCCAGGGCTCTGTCACCCTCACTGTGAAGAAGTTATTCCACAAAAGAACTCCATCTCTTCCTATTCTTTATGGATAATCACCACGGTGCAGTCCCTTGCCTCCCTATATCAAACCCCACATAACAGGGCATGTAGGACACAGAAGGCACAGGAGGGATGAAAGCGAAGAGGAAGGCTGGGGAAGGTGTTTACATGCCGTATAGTTGCTGTGTGCAGGGCTTGTTCAGCAGCATTTCTGAATTTGTGCATCAATCCTTGCACAAGCCTGTCACCTTTTTGCCTTCTGTGTCCTGTTCAGCCGTTCCCCTTGGGCTGTCACCAGCTGGAAGTGTCCTGCTGAGGGAGGCAAGCATGTAGGAAGAACAGGAGGTCAAAAAGCATGAAGGAACAGTAAGTTGTGTTGACAGTTGGCTACCTGGGCATCTGGTGCTGAATGAAGTGGTCGGGACTCTGATACAACCAGTGTCCCAGTAATGTCCATATATAACAGTAGGTTGTGGGAGAAGGTCAGGCCATGTCCCCTCTCATGTCTTGTATTAGAAGCTAGAGAAAGAGAGAGGGAGAAGAAGGTGTCCTCTAAAAAATGGGTCACAACTCTGTGCTGTGGGCAAGATGGTGGAGTATGTATAACAAGTGCCTAAGCACACTTGGAGGCAACTTCTGCAGACACAGGAGAAAGTCACCTTTTGTCTTTGTCCCCATCCACTCTGGGGAAAGTGGATCAGTAAAGGTAATTTGATTGAGGAGACTTGGGGACCACAGGTATCGGGCAAGGTGGGAGTTAGAAGCCATTGTGACAGAATTGCCAAGGAACATCCCCAAATCCTTTCATCCCAGGAAGGAAGCTTGAATTGAGCTTGGGTCAGAGAGATACAGAGGCTTCACTGTGTGGGATCCCACTGCTAACAGGTAAGTGTGGAGGTTTGAGCCCCGAAACAGTTCTGACTTGCCTGTGGTGTCAGCTCCCCTGCTCCAGCTCTGAGCACCCACAGCTGTTGTTGGCAACAGGTCTTATAAAAGTGGAGATGAGAGATGTTCAGCGGTGAGTTCAGGATTGCTCAAAACTAGTGACTCAGTTCCTCCAATGCTTCCTCCCCCCACCCCGCGCTTTCAGTGAGGGGTTTATTCATCCCCTGGTTTTACATTTGCAAACATTTGACGTGGGCTGGAGTCACAGCCTCAGTTTTTCTACAACAGTGAGAACTAAAACTGTTTGTTCTTAAATGAACCTGTTCCACCTTCATCTCACTTGATTCCAGAGATAACATCTTGGTATCTTCAAACCACTGCAACAACATCCCCACCACCACCGTAGCCACCACATAGTCAAGACAGAAGAACATTGCAAGACTTGACAGTAACACCATTGGAGACTAGCCAAGGTGGGCTGTGGTTGGACTAGGGTGAGAGGCAATTTTTACAGATCTTCATCTTACCTGCCTTTGGACTCAGATGGGAAGCAGTTCCAGGCCTCCTGGTCATTACAGGCCTCTCTCTACTGCCCAGAGATACCTTTACAAAGAGTCTTTCTTTCTTTTCCCAAATGCAGGGTCCAGAAGAAAGAAGGTGTTAGGAACTTTAAGAGTTTGGTGCTAGCCACAGATTTCTGCTGAAATGAGACACACTGTCATGTTTACCCTAAGAACTGGGTCATTGGGTTTGCAAATGCCAACCAGACTCTGGGTAATGCCTCCTCCAGCTTCTGGGATGTTGGTGTCTCCCAAACTTAAAGGCAGAGCCACTGGTAGCTCACACCTTCTGACTTAAGGTAGGAGGGCAGTACTGAGGGCAAGCAAGTATTTCACTTAGAGCTGAGTCACCATTCTTTTTATGCCCTGTGAATACTCTGGGGGTTGAGCTTAAGCATTGTTATCTGATAGACATCTCTGAACATGCTGCTCTCCTTGGGAAAACCTTGCTGTTTGCCACTTCTCAGGCCCCTTATTCTAGCTCACAACCAACCCTTCCACCACGGGGAAGGCAGGGTGGTGGTGGTTTTGTTCAGCCCAGTACTTCTGCCACTTCTCTTGACATGGGACAAAACCTGCCTTCAACCAAGGAAACTGATCAAGTGAGCTGTATGCCATAGGAAAGTGTTCCCTTTCAAATGCTAAGCTCAGTAACTTAAAATTCAATTTTAACTGAAGGAAAAAAAAGTCAAATGTGAACTTTAAAGCTGCTCAGCTAAGCCTGGCCTTAGATTCTTCCACTTATGGGAACCTTCATCACCAAGTTTCACCAGGGCTCCCAACAGACCCATGAAAATTGCCACGTAGAGCCTGTGTCTAAATTACACCCTAGCAATTGAAGGCTGTCTTTTGTTATTTCTTTTAATGAGCAAGAATTTCCCCTGCCAGCTTGGGATGCCTTCTCTAATCTATTACCCTGACTTCTTTAATTTTCCACACACTGCAACAATTTACCCCAGCCCCAAGCCTCCTGCCCATGGCAGGCACTTCCCTTGTGCACACAGAGGGGAGCTCTGCTGGTGTCCATCTGGTGGAATGCTGTAACCTGAAGTGGGGCTGTCAGCTCTTTTGGTGAAGCCCAGGAATTTTTCTGAGATGGAAAAATCCCCAAACTGCAAGTGGTGCCTGGGACAAAATGACCAAATTATAACAGGGCTCATCTGCCCATGGTGAATTGCTCTGTGCCTACACACAGGCCTATTGGTGTTGGCCTGGACCAGCCAGTGTGACTGTGAAGGAATTTTGGGGGTTTGTTTTGGCTCTGTAGCCTCTATATTGGGTTAAGCATAGAGCAAGAGAAACACTTGTGGCCATGCCAACAACAGAGGGTTGTTGGGTGATCCTCTGTTCCTCTTGGGCAAGAAGCTAGTGACCTCCCAGGCAGAGGTGCTGGGAAGGACAGATGGATCCTTTCTCATCCCAGCAGGAAGGAAGATCTCCTCTGGGCCAGAGGTCTCCACCAATGATGGCCAGATTTTGGGGTGACCTCATGTAGGTCCTTCCAGTTTCTGGTGGAGCACAAGTGTATCATGGGGACTCCTGAGTAATAACAGATGGCTTAGGAGCCCCTAGCAGCAACTGGAGTGCAAGACTGGGCAGCCGGCCCACGGCGTCCTACTTTGGAGACTGGTTCCTAGGCAGAGTCAAGGCATGAGCAAGGAGGTGCCTGGAGCTACCCAGAGCTGAAGTGAAAGCCTAACTGCAGCAAGCTTATTAGTGCTCATCTGGGCTGGAAGATGCACATGAGGTCACTCAGGGACTTTACCTTAGTCCTCCACCCACCTGTGTCCTCAGGCTGGGTATACAGTGAGCAGCTCCTTGGGGAGTGGAGCCTGCCTGATGTGCAGGACCTTGCAGCTGGGCATGGGTACTGCAGGACAAGGTACCCGTACAGCTGGTTGCTCAAATTAGGAAACTTCTTTTAGACAGTGTCTAAATGGGCGTCCTCACTGAGAACAGGCAATTGAAGCCTAAGCTGGTGTTTGTGCCGAGACTTTCCCCTGCTCCTTGCTCCCAGCCTTTCCCACTGGGCACTGCTGCCTGTGAGCTGGTTGTTTACAGGGCAATGACCACAGGCAGTAAGAGCCCCGAGCCGATTTAGGGTCATCAGGCAAAGGTCACACAGGCAACACCTACGTTTCTAAGTCTTGGTGTCCACATAGAAGCAGAATTCTGCAGCTTGTTCTTGTTACCATCATAAAGCAAGTCTGGCAGCTTTCCATGATAGGTGTGAGATAACCCACAAACCCAAGTAGACAATTTTCTTTTAATTCCTGTTGTAGGGCAGTAGAAATGAAAAACTATGTGTCCAAGGCTATAGGCACCCTCATCCCCTGATTAGTTACATATAATGAGATGGAAAGCTAATCTATCATATTTAGAATCAGTCAATTAGAGGGCTAAGGCTATAGATGCATTTAGCTTTAGCATTAGGGAGATATTTAAACCACATGCTGTACTTAGTCATTACCATGCTAAGTGATAGTAGATGCAGGTCATCCTATATATGGGCCATAGTAATCAGCTTGAAGTATTACTAATTAAGACTTTTCACCTTTAGGCTCCCTTCCATGCCACCATGCATAATGTGGGCCATCACGGTCATGGTGAGATGCTCTTTAAAACCCAACACTCACAGTTTATTGTGGACAGTGATTTGGCATCTAGCTCAGCCTCTGCTGCATGGAGAGAGCTGTAAACAAACAGCTTGCTCTGTTTATCAGATGTTTTGGTTCTTAGTCCCCAGCAAAAGCAAGTGGTGGCAGATGCCAGCTGCTAGCCCTGCCTGGTGTTATTTGAAGCCCCAACACTTGGGGGTGTTGGTTGACAAGAAGCACAACCGTCAATGTGCTCTTGCCGCCCAGAAAGCCAACCATGGCCTGGGCTGCATCAAAAGCAGCGTGACCAGCAGGTCAAGGGAGGCGATTCTGCTCTGCTCTGGTGAGACCCCACCTGGAGTACTGCATCCAGCTCTGGGGTCCCTAGCACAGGACATGAACTTCTTGGAGCAGGTCCAGAGGCAGCTATGAAGATTATCAGAGGTCTGGAACAGCCTAAGAGGGTTGGGCTTGGTCAGCCTGGAGAAGGAGGGGAGATTTAGATTAGATATTAGGCATAAATTCTTCCCTGTGAGGGCAGTGAGGCCCTGGCACAGGGTGCCCAGGGAAGCTGTGTCTGCCCCTGGATCCCTGGCAGTGTTCAAGGCCAGGCTGAATGGGGCTTTGGGCAACCTGGGCTAGTAGAGGTTGTCCCTGCCCATGGCAAGGGGGTGGAACTAGATGACCTTTAAGGCCCCTTCTAACCCAAACCAGTCTATGACCATCCAGATAAATAAACCACATCAAAGTCAGTGTGTCTCAGGCACGTCCCTCCTGGCAATCCTCGCTCTCGTTTTCAGAGGAAGTCAATGAAAGCTGCAAATGCTGTAGTTACTCTGCAAAGCAGCTTATGCGATTAGGTGGAAGGTCAAAAATAGAAAAGCCCACAAAGGAAGGCCTAAAAGATTGTGGATGCTACACAGCAATGCCCAGTGACAGCTTTGCTACCTCTCTACATACCATCTGAGACGCAGCTGGGTGGCCCTGGTTCCTCAGCGGGCTTTGGTACCAGCCTGTTCACCACAGAAGTTCATGAACTCCCTCAGGCCAAAAGCTCTTGATGACTTTATTTTTATGTGAAGGAGGTTTGCGTCTGCTTTTAAAGCTCTGCTGTGTCAGGCTGGTGGCAGAGCCACAGGCCACCCTGCCACAAGTGGCCAGGAGAATAGAGAGCTTTGCAATGCCTACCAGACCAGGAGAAAGGCAGCAGGTGGCCATGGGGAAAGAGATGCAGTGTCTCTGGGTGCTCTCCAGCCCATGGGGCGCTAGTATTCTGGGCCAGCTTCTCTCTCACAGTATTACTGAGGCATTCCTGGGCTCCACTTTGCTGAGAAACAGTTGCCTTGGCCTTAAACCTTCATGTCTCCATCCTTTCCTCAGAAGCTCCTTGCTCAATTTCTGCTTTCATTTCTGGTCTCCCAGGAGCCTGAGTAAAATCATTTCATTTGCTATGGGTAAAGCTGAACATGTGCCCATAACAACCCTTTCCAGGCCCTTGCAAACCCATCAACCCCATCCCTCTGGGACAAGTCTTTGCAAGCAGACAGAAGCTGGCACAGAGGTCTAAGAGGTGGGTGCTCCCTCTTTGTCTCAGGACAACACCAGTAACTGGTGATGCTCACCAGGAACTGGGAAAGTCTTGGCTTTGGCAAGGCCTGGGAGACCAGGAAACGATTCAAAATGTTGGTTATTTTCCAGGATGCAAGGCAAGTGTTCGCCCCAACTCCTTGGCTGGCTGTGGTCAGCTGGCAAAGATCCCTCAGGGGAAGCTGCCAGGTTTGGGGTTGATGAAGAGTTGCCCCAAGGAGGTGGAGCGAGGATGATGCAATGGGCGATGGCTCTTGCACTGCCACGGAGCCTGGGTGGCCATTTGGGGCCAGAGTACAAGCAGAGAAAGTGGCCATGGCTGCTGGAGTAGACTCTGGGTGGTCTCAGGGTGGTCTGTGGCATGGCAGCAGCTCTTCATTGGACTCTGGGGGAATTGACAGAGCTACTGGCTTTCTTGGCAGATCCTCACTGTTTCACTACCTGTTTTCCCATGGGTAAGGGACTCCAGATGGAGTCCAAAATCTGGATGTAGACTCAATTTATCATCAAGTACCCACAGAGGCAAGGCTGTGACAAAGTGTTTTCCCCACGTGCAGACCACTATGTCAGTAACACATTGATGCACTCACACCATATCCCACGTACCGCTGTCCCTCTTTGCTGGCAAAGCCCCTGAAGGTGCCTGGGGAGGTATGGTGGGATCGGAAGTGTAGGGCTGGAGCAACAGTGATGAACCCCAGCTGCAAAGCAGCACCACGTGTCGCCAGCTGAAGGAGCTGCAGTCAGCGGTGGCTGCTGTAACACCAGATGTGTGATTTCTGCTGGTGGGGAAGCTCAGTCAGGCAGTGTCAGGGCTGTACATTTTTGTCCCATGAACTGTGCTTTCCAGGGGGATAAAACTGCTTGACTGGGGTTTTTTTCTTTCTTAGCCAATGACCGCAGGTCTTGGAGGGACTTTCCACCTCTCACTAGTCTGGTTAGCAGGTCATGTTCAGCTGCACTTGCAGGTTGGTCAGTCACTGAACAAGTCTTTGCAAATCCACATTAAGTGATGCCAGCCTGCAGACATGCCTTGTTCGGTACCTACATGATCGTCCTTTTGTCTCCTTTATCCTCCTCCCTCTTCTTTTGTGTTTTTTCCCATCTTTGATCCTCCAGTGGCATCTTGTCTCCCTGTTTGAGGAGAAGCAGCATGGTGCTAAGGAGAAAGTATAAATGTCATCTCTGGAAAGTTGATTTTATCACTATTTGTGCCTATGCTTTGTTTTGGAGGAGTTGTTTGTTGCTCATTTACCCAGCCTGCCAAGCTATTCCTGTGCTCAGTCAGCACTGGAAGCTGCTGTAAATAAGCACAGCTCTGCCTGTCCAGGTAGGGATGCATGCTGTGGGTCTGTGCTGTGGGTCTGTGCCACGGGAGCAGAGTGTTGCTGTGGTTTTGAAATGCCAGCTTTGGTCATGGCACAGCCAGGAGTCCCCTCTGCTGCACCACAGAGGGGCTGGAGATGCTCATCTTTTCCCATGGAAGGAGATAGGTGCCTTCAGCACAGGGAGTTATTCCCTCTCTCAGCACCTCTCTGCTGGACTATCCAGCCACCCATGCTGACACAATAGGTGGGAAGGGTGCTGGCACCCTGTGCCACCAAGGAACTTCCTCAGTCTCCACCAGGTCATGATGTGGGGATCCATATGCCCTACCACCATTTTGTTGTTGTTGTTGTTCTGGCTGTTTTTCCTCCCTGAACTTTGCTGGTTTTCCATAGGCACCACACTTGTCCCACCAGCCTCCCTCAGAGCACCACGGCCGGTCTGGGATAGCCAAGAGCAAAGGGGCTGAAGGTGAGGGTGCCCCACACATCAGAGGCACCCAGGTTGTGTCTCTGCTAGGAAAATTGAAGATTTCTTTGCCAACTGGGTACTGTAAAATGATGGCCATGCCATGAGCAAGGGTGGAGCCAGCAGGAAGTGTGTGTGTTTTATATATGGGGTGACAGCCTGGATTTTCAGAAGTAAACTCTGGGTCATGGTTTTGGGAGGTGCTGGGGTTGGGTGGGTTTTTTTGTTTTCCTGTTTGGTTTCTTCCATTTCAGCTCTAGGTCTCATTCAAGAAGTCTGACAGGACAGGAGGTGCCTGTATTCTTGTTAATGATGACAGAAAGCCCACCCGTGACCTGAAGCACCATCAGCCTTTCAAAGCCTAATCTCAGCAAAGCCCTGTGTGGAACACAGAAGAAGAAATGGCACAGAGAAGCTGTGGCTGTCCCTGGGTCCCTGGCAGGGTTCAAGGCCAGGTTGGATGGGGCTTTGGGCAGCCTGGGCTAGTGGAGGGTGTCCCTGCCCATGGCAGGGGGAGGTGGAACAAGATGGCCTTTAAAATCCCAAACCATCCTGTGAGTCTGTGTGACACCTCTGGGTGCCTCCCCAGGGTGAAGAGCAAGCAAGCCCTCTTCTAACTCTCTGCTGGCTGCAATAGCCATGCTGGGCACCCAGTTTTGCCGAGCCCAGAGCCGAGGTGGTGTGAGCATCCTGGGGACCGCACCCTGGCACTGTGAATTAAGGGCTAAAAGCAGACCTGCCCTGACTGAGCAAATAGTGCAGGCTATCGGAACATTTAGTCGCCACCTGGCCATTTGCCCCTGTTACAGTGCTTGGCCAGGAGGGGACTGCATTTCTTGCAACATCCCTCGGTGAGGTAAGGTGAGTTACAGGCAGTATTTGTCTACCGGCACACGCAGCAAACCACCCGGCTGTTTGCCTGGCCTCCTGCCCAGCGGACGATACCGAACCCTGCTGCTGTCCTTGTGGTACAGAGACCCGTGCTTGCCACAGGAGGAGACATCTTGTCAGCTGCAGGAAGCCCAGAGGCCAGTTTTTTGGGGTTCCTGCTATGGAAGCTGTGGTGGGGGAGAGCCACCTGCTCGCTGCATTTGCTGCCTCGCTGCATCTGAGGCTGATGCGCCGTCACAGCCAGCAAGTCAAACACTGCAAGCAGCACATGTTACTGCTTCCTTCATCAGCTGCTGCTGAATCACCCAATATTTGTTCTGATTACAAGACCCTTCTTATCGGAGCTTTTCACTACTGCGCCCCTCCGCCTTCCCCCTTCCTGGCACCCCATGGTCCATCTCCTGACCCGCCTGGCTGTATTTGCAAACTGACAGCATTTCCGTCCCGGCTTGGCACCCCAGCCACGTTCCTGAGGCACGTGTCAGAACTGACTAAGGGCTCTGCCTTGCCATCCCAAAGGCTCTGCCTTGCCATCCCAGGGGGATTTAACCACAGCACCCAGCATGTTTTGGCTCCAGCCCACCCACCCTTTGTGTCTGCATCACTGCTCCCCTGGTGCTCCGCACCTTCCCACCCCTGATTTGCAGATCCAAGTTATCAGTGCAAAATGCCACTGATCCCAAGGCATCATCTTGCCAACTGGGAGCCCAGCAGTCAAGCAGCAGCTGCCCATCATGGAGCCAGTGCCTTCGGCACCACGGCGGGCAGGCTGTGAGGTGGCAAGGGCTCAGGCAAAATCCACCCTTTGGCATGACTCACAGCTTCTGCACCCAATGAGTCAGCCTGGCCTGGCAAACCAACACCCCTTGCAGCTTGCAGTGGCAAATCAATCCCTGCCGTTTGGGAACAGGAATAGGGCAAAATCGTGCAACCGCAGTTGCCCAAGAAGCCACAGATGGGTGCTGAGACTGCAAATATTTTCCCCAGTTAAATCTCTCCTGGGGCATTTCTGCCCACTGCAGCATCCATGATGCCCCTGGCATGCTCTGCTAGCAAGCTGTGTCTGAGGTGTGAGGTGAGAGTATCCCAGAGGCTCAGCCCACCCTGAAATGGACCCAAACACCACTTGTGTGGACATGCCAGATGTCTCTTTCTCCCCTCCGCAGGGCAAGAGGGATGGGCTCCTCAGGAGCATGATTCGTGGCTGCTGTCCTTGGGATGGAGGGCATCAGCGGGTCCATGTGCCAGCCCAGCAGGAGTGTGCCTGAACTTCGGATGTGTCTGTTTCACCTGGGTGAAACGGCACAGGGAATTTCCAGCCACCCTGGGGGATGGTGGGTGGGTACAGCCATTGCCATATGCTGGCGAGACTGCTGTGCAGAGCAAATGTTTCGAGAGCCATGGTCGCAGCCCTGTAGTGTCCAACAGCTGCCATCAGGGCCTGGGGATGACTGGAGGCATAGCAATTTTACCTCCCCTCCCACACCTTGCCCCACACTGTTGGCCACCCTACACATCCCCTTTTTCTCCTGAGCAAGGTGTGGCTGCCTCCCAGCTGGCATCAGTCCACTGCATCCATGAATTTATGCTGCAGATGCTTAAAGCTTCAAGCAAGGCATTTATGGGCTGCAGGGTATATAAATAGGAGGTGCTGGGATGTCCCAGGCTGGGGATAGGAGCTACTTGACCATGTTGGAGAGTATCTGAGGGTGTATTCAGGGCTTGCTTCTGCCTTTCTCACACCACCTCATACTCAGCCTGAGCTGCTGTGTCACCTTCATGGGACAGTGATCTCCAGTAGCCATTTGTTGTGGTCAGCACTGGACTTGAAGGATTTGTTTGTGTCCCTGACTTACCACTGTCTTCCTTTCCTGGCAAGAATGTCTGAAGCCACTGGAGAGTCTGGCCCTCCGTCTCAAAGAAGGAAAGGTGTGCCCAGCCCAGCACCAGGGCACTGAGCATCCCTCTCACATATCTGGGCTTTTGTTCTTTTTGCTATTGGTTTTATTTGGATTTTTCTTTCTTTTTCCCTCACAAGTCAGCTCTCTCTGTGTCATGCTGGCTTCCATTGGGATGAATCCATCCTTTCTTACTGCTGCTCCACCTTCCTATCTCCTGGAGCTAGAGAGTGTTTGAGACACAGCATTCATGTGCATATACATGTTGTATACGGAGAGGTTCTCTATTCATCTTAAATGTACTTTGATCAGAAAAGTAATAACTTGCTGGCATGAATTACTTTACAAATTTTGCTTTTGTGGAGAGAAACTCCTTGGCTTGAGCTTTTCCTTCCTAGCAGAAACAAGTTATATCTGACAAACTAACCTTGCTGCTTTCGCTCACAAAGCAGTAATTTACTCTTCAAGCGGTGGCATCACAACTTATCACCCCCGCAGCACCATTTACTCAGCAGCGTAGTCAGCCAGGAGGATAACGTGTGGGGTGCAAGCAATGGGATTGCTATCTGCTCTGTACTGCCTGGCCTGACTTTCCTTTTCTTGGTGTATTTTAGGACACATAAACTAGTGGGGAAATGTTTTTCTTCATGTGAGGAAATTCAAGTCACCGCAGGACCAAATTTATCCACAGAGTAGCAGCTATGGCTCCCAGTAGATCCAGTGGAAAATAGTTGTAGCCCAGCAAATTCCACTTCGGCCCATACAGCTGCAGAGCTGTAAAACATTCGTATGTTTCCCTGCACAAAGCTCCTGTAAAGGCTTCCTGCAGCCTCCACTCCTGACCTGCCCAGCCTCCAGGGCCTCCTGAGCTGAGCCAGGACTTTCCAAAGAAAATCCCATCAAAAACTCCCCCGTTTCTCTGGTTGGTGTTTTGTTCAGTGCTTGTGGTGGTTTAGCCCTGGCTGGAGGCCAGGTGCCCACCAAAACTAGTCTTTTACTCCCCTTTCCAGGTGGACAGGGGAGAAAAGATATATTAAGAGGCTTAGGAGTCAAGATAAGGACAAGGAGAGATCATTTTATCAGTGACGATATGGGCGAAACAGACTCAACACAGTGCAGGAAAGAACTATTCTAATTTATTACACTACACTAGAAAGAACAGTGAAGAACCGGAGTCAGGAGTGCAATCAAATCTTAAAACAAATGTAACCAGATCTTAAAAACATGTTCCCCCCACCACTCCCTTCTTAGCAGACTTTAATCAGAATCTTGCTCCCTTCTTCCCCCCCGCTCGCAGTACAGGGGGGGCAGGGACTGGGGAAAATGGGGTTCTCAGTAGCACCTTCCCCCCACCCCTCCATTCTAAGCAGAATTCCCTTTAGCCATGATTTTACTCCCTTCTTCCCCCCCTGCTCGCAGTACAGGGGGGGGCAGGGACTAGGAAATAATAATGGGGTTCTCGGTTACTTCATGAGCTGTTTTCCTTTCCCAGATCTTAAAACACCTCTACCTCCCCACCCCGCTCCCTCCTTAGCAGACTTCAATCTAGTCATGATTTCACTCCCTTCCTCCCCCCGATCACAGCACAGGGGGGCAGGGACTGGGAGACGGGGGCTTCGGTCAGTTCCTTGCAAGTTGGTTTCCTTCTCGGCCGGGGGGGGGAAATCCATTCCACACACCCTCCCCCTGCTGCGCCATGAGAGGCCCCAGTACTAGAGACAAGTCCTCCAGGAACTTTCTCCGTGTGTCTCATCAGCTGCTCCGCCTGGATCCCTGCTGTGGCGGGCAGCAATAAATCACAATGTCTCTCAGTCCAAGTCCTCACACGGGGCACACCAGCCTCCCCCAGCAAACCTGTACCAGTGCAATTCTCTCTCTCTCGCTCGCTCATCTCTGTAGGTTCCAAGTGCTGGCAGGGGCTTGCTTCAGCGTAAGGGTCACAGTGTCTTCTCTATGTCTCCACCTGCTCCATCCAGCGTGGAGCCCCTCCACGGGCTGCAGGTGGGGTCTCGGCCTTTACCATGGGGTTTCTCCACGGGCTGCAGGGGCATCTTTCTCTCTGGCACCTGGGGTGCCCACTCCCCCTCCCGGCCTTGGTGTCTGTACAGCTCGTCACATCTTCTCACTCCCTTCTCCGGTGGCAAAATGCAGCTGCTTCCGGGTTGTTTTCTCCTATATGTGATTCTCAGAGGCGCTGTGACTATCTCTTACTGGCCTGGCCCCGGTCAACAATGATTCTGGCCTTGGATTGTTTACATTTTGACGCTCCAGAGAATTCCTGCAGCTCCTCACAGCAGCCATTTTCTGCACCCCTGTTCTTTTCCAGCACCCAACCTCGCAAAACCACGACAGTGCTCCAATGTGAAAATATTGATTCTGGACTTTGATGCAGCTGCTTTGTATATTTGATGAATTCAGTGGTACTGAAGTTTGGCCTGAACTGTCCTTGTCTGGTTCCTTTTTTATCTTTTTAATGTAGCCTTAAAAGCACAGATGCAGCATAAATCCTCTAGCCAGCCAACATTGCCCCTCTCGACTACATGCAGTTTTGGTGTGGTTTTTTTTTTCCCTTTTAGCCTCCAGATTGTATTTAAAATGGAAAACTTTAAAGGCCATTTCAGGAGGGTGTTAAGCATTTATGCATAAACAGGGGAGAGTCAGGCTGAGCTGTTCGCTGATTGGAAAAATAACAAAAACCCAAGGAGTGTTTGCAGCACCGTGGTGTTTCTGCAGGCTGTCTGGGAGGTGCTGAGCTCTGCTCAAACCAGAGCCGATTGCTCTCCTAGATGCTGAAGGAGCTTCTCTCCAGGCCAGGACCCTGATTCGCCCCTCGGTGCTGATGCTGAGGGACTTGGTACAGAGGCTTCAAATACACAGAGCCAAACTCCTGTTAGCATGAATGATGTGAGCATCGGCCCCTCTCTAGCAAGGCATAACTCATCCTATGACACGGGGCTGCAGCTCCAGCACCAACTCCAGCCATCACTTTGTTTTCTTCCAGGCTCAGTGCAAAGGGCACATTATGGTCTCTGTGATCCCACAGGACTCGGTGATGCCCAGAGGTTTCATTTCAGCCCATCCCCAGAGGTCTCAGAGGACCGGGCTACAACAGGCCAGCTGGGAGGTTGGGGAACTGCAACCTGCTTTCCGTCTCCAACACCAAACTTTAGCTGTTTAATTGTACTGTCTGCTCCCTCCTTCCTTGCCTTGCAGTCTGCAAATGAAGCTGAGGGGAGGGCATATTCAGCTGCAACAAAGCTTTATAGTCTTCTGATCTGCCTCTTGGGCTGGCTGCAGCTCGGCAACCAGGCACGGGGAGACAGGGCCTGCTCCTGCAGCCTCCACCACCTCTGCCTTTCTCAGGGTCTGGTCCGGACTGGGCATGGTTTCACTCTCAAATCCCCCACAGGAATGAGGTATTTTTAATATTCTCATTACATCGACTAATAACTTGAAGAAACAAGACTCAAAGTACACTGGTCACAGATGGAGCTGCCCACAAATTTCTGTGCCTTGGCTTTTTCAGCAGTTTCTGCAAAAGCAAACCTTTTCAAGGGGTTGAAGCTGAAATGATTTGTTACAAGGAGTTTGGCCTTCATTAGGCACCAGCAAGACTACTTTTCTTTTGGTTAACATTGGCTTAACTTGTGCCTGTGCCTGTTCTGACTGTGATTTGGGTGGGAAAAGTGTTTGGAGGTGGTCTGGCCCCATCTTCTGCACCCCAAATGCCTCAGCCTGGTGCTGCTTCCTGCCAAGCAGCCCCAGAAGGGACTCTGATGATGAACTGTTTTGGCAAAGATGCAAATGATCCCACCTGCAGCTCCAAAGCCCTGCAGCAAAGAGATCTGTGGACCAAAAACCCCTTTGCCTTCATTCAGTGGTGTCTGAGCGAGATGCCACACTGAGCCCAGCTAAAAATTTAACCCTTGGATGAGGGTGCATCGAAGAGACATTTCCTTTAACTTGAAAGTAGATTCTCTGAATCAAAACACTTCCAGAACTTCTTCCCATTGAAAGTGGGCGTACTGTGGAAATCTTCATAGCAACTGAGTACCCATGCTGAGCCTTGGACATCTCCCACCATTGCGTCTCCCACTGCTGCTCTGCACTGGTAAGGGAGACACATGGCACAAGAGCAGATGAACAGCTAGCATGCATTTTCTCTTCCAGCTCCCTGTCTGCCATATCAGCACAAATCAACTCATAATTTTGCTGCTGGTCTTGAGGACAAGGTGTCCGTAGCGCTAGCCATGAGTGCCAGCTGACCACCAAAAGGCACCTCTCACAGAGCAGCACTGCCCGTGCCAGGGCAGCACGGGAAGGCAGGCTGACCTGCCCCACTAGCTCTGCTGCGCTTGATGCTAGAGGGAAAAAGAGTTGTCCCTTGCCTCCTGCAGCCTGCTCTTATCTCCTCTTGCCAGCATCCTGTCCTCTTACTTGGTTCAAGTCTTTTTAAAAGGCCAAAAGGCAAACCAGAAGGGGTGGGGATTTCCTCCTGGGCATGGCTCGGTGCCACTGTGGGCTGAGCACCCGAGTGCAGCTATTTTGGACACAAAGCAGACAGATCCAGCAGTAAAGGGATGGCTGCTTTTGTGACATGGCCACGTATGCCTGAGGAAGTACTGCAGGTAGATCACAGGCTTCCTGCTGATCCTGGCAACAGCTCTGAGGAGAAGCTGGAGGGTCTATGCAGCTGCATCATTGCATTTGGGAGAGAGGGAGGGTAAAACATCCAGCTTTCTGTTTCCAGCCTCTTCAGCTTTCTCCTGGAGCTGGAAAGCACTGAAAAGAAAGTGAGGGAGAGGGAAAGAAAACCTTTTCTAAGCGAGACAGGAGTGTGGCCTCCGAAGCTGGGAGCTGTTGTCTTGGTCTTGTGGGAAACTGCTGCCTGCAGCAGGACTGGCTCTGGTGCACACCTGGCAGCACTGCAGAAGTGTTCTCAGGAGTGTCACAGGACATCTATACTCTCTCTGGCTCATCTTAAAAAGCGAGGATCTGATAGGAACATGCCTAGCATGGTGTGCACCAGACCTATTCCTGCGGCAGTCAGCAGCTTCCCATGAGATGGCGAATCTGCCCTGAGCAGCAGCCGTGTGCCATGGGCAGCCTGGCACGGCTGTGGTTCAGGGCAGATATCCCACTACCTTCAGATTACCCAGGGGCAGGGGGGCAGAGCTAAACTTCAGATAATCTGTTAAGACTCAGCAAGATTAGCTGAGAAAACTAGCCTGGCTTTCCACTGCTGCCAGTCCGGGCAAAAGCCGGAGATGGAGCAGTCCCGGCTCAGACAAAACAGCTTGCTGGGCTTTGTTGCAGGCCTTTGTCTGCCTGCGGGCAGTTTTCCGCAAGGCTGCTTCCCTCTCTCCCTGTAAAGCTGTGCAAAACTTGCCTATCAGGCAAAACATGAAGGGGTGAGCTGAGAACCCGAGCTCACAGGCCACTAGAACTCAACTCATAGCAAAGGTGAGGGTTGTTCCTTTCCCCACAGGGGAATTTACCCTCCCAGGGGCAACAATACAGTGACTAGGGGGAAAAAATACTCAATTTGAAGAGCTAATGGAGAAATCCCAGAGGCTCCAGGCCACTCGCTCAGGACAGAGGAGCAGGAGTATTTGAAGCTATTTGTACCCTGAGCTAACACTGTTGATGGGTGTCTTCCTCATGGCATTTGGTGAAAGAAAGTCTGGAGCTTGTTTTGGCTGCCAGTCTATCCTGGCAGTTTATTTTTAGCTGAGATGGCTTTGTGACAGCGTAATGGTGTTGCAACACTACAGTTCTTGTTTGTGGTTCCCCTGTACTTTGGTACTGGAGTAAGTGAAGGCTCCTGACAGGCTCGTTATGTTAGAAAATGCAGAGATGTTGCAAGAGACAGTTCCCTCCCTTGGAGGCAGCGTCTAAAAGGCCTGCAGAAGCAGAAAGGAGCTGGCCTTGTGCACAGCCTGCTGCAAAGTGATGCTGCTGTGGACCTACATCCTCATTCCAGCCCCACAGACTCGCTGTGGCATGAGACGTCTACTTGAATCCCACATGCCCCAGCATTGCTGTGCACTGCCCAAGAGACCCATGGACTTTCTCCTTTGAGGGGGTGGTGATGAGAGGCCCCTGCTGTGGGTTATGCCTCCTCCCAGCTCTCCTTCCAGCCTTGCTGTTTCTTGCAACCACGAAGGGCTTACACAACTGCTTAGCTTTCCCCTCCATCCTCTCCATGAGCATGAACCACACCTAGAAATAGTTTTTCTAACCCTAGCAGTGTCATCGTGACTGAAGTGGCAGTGAGGGGAGCCAACACAGGTCAAAGGAGAAGACAAAGATGAGCTCTGAGGGCTGAAAGGAAATCTAATCCCACAACTCAACACTGTAACTAAACCTGCCTACAAAGAGTAGACTTCACAGTCCAGGTTCCTACCTGATGTAAGAGAAGAAACATGAAATGAATAGGAATCTGGCCTCCTTGGTTGCTCTCCCTTCACTTGTGGAAGCTTTATGCCCGTGCAAGTCCATTGTCTTCTGCCCAGGGTAATACTGAGCAGAGTGAGGTACCTGATCTGCCTCTTTTTAGGCAACACAACCTGAGATCATAGCTGTACTAGCTTGAAATGCCACATTGTAAATCCCTACATGTTGGTTCTCTGTCTCCTCCTCAGGTTTTGCAGGATGCCGACAGCTTTCTGCTTGTTTTATGATTCCATGGCTGTTGCTTGACAGATCAATATGAGAATTAATTAATCTTGGCTACAGGGTAGGCAGCAGCTCAGGCAGCTCAAGAGCAAACAAGGTCAGGATTTCAGCAACAGCCCATTTTGAGAACTTGCTGGGGCTCAAGCAGAGCAGCCTCCTCTCTCTGGCTTTTGTTTGGATCGCTGCTCTCTTGCCTTGTTTGCAAGTTCTGTCCTGTTGGTGAGGCTGATGTGAAGCCAAGCCCAGAAGACTACGGCGGATGACTCTGCTCCATACAGGGAGCGAGGATTAGGGCAGGGGCAGCGTTTGGCTCAGAAACATACAGTCACTACAAAACAATTATTGACTTAAAATTCCTTTGCCCATGTCCCAACTTTGATTTGATGATGTTAAAAGGTCAGAAGGAAAATTAGAGCTTTTTTGCCCTAATCCCTTTAAGTGCTAAATTCATGGAAAGCACTTGAACCAACAATTTAGATTAAGGCAATAGCTTCAGATGATGGAGAAACTCTGATCCTCAAAGGATGCCTGAATGAAACATGGCTTTTCAGAATGAGATTGGAGTTGTCCTTAGCCTCCTGTTACAAAGATCTTCCCTGTTGGCTTGGTAAGTGAATAATCCACGACTGCCATGCTTATTGCAGTGCTCAGCTCTGCAACATGCCCTTAGATCACAGCGAAAGTTTCTGAGCAGTAACAATAAATACAGAGTGAAAGAAAGGTCTGTGCCAGTCTCACTCCAAATTAACCTGTTTCCCAAACGAATCACCACTGCTACAGCATTTACCAAGTTGATGCTGCTCCTTACAGTCTTTGGTAGGGCTGAAGTACCCTTTTTTTCCTCCTCTCTGTCCAGGATTTTTTCCAAACTTTCTCTGGATCTCCAGGATGCAGAGTGAGGATGCCCTGAAGGAAAGGAGGGATGTTCTCCCTCCACAGAAAGGAGCCCAGTGAGTACCAACACAGCAAGACAGCAGGTACAAAGGCGATCCCACAAGAGGGCTTGAGGGCAGCGTGGCTCCTTTCTCCCCTGTCCCCAGCTCCCAGACCCTGCTCCAGCTGAACACCCTGGGCACAAGCAGGCAGTAATCCAGCAGGCTGTGGGATGGTAGATAGGATCTTGTACAGTTCAGTTGGGTTTTAGCCAGCTTGTTTCCTTGGTGTCTCTGTTGATAGAAGGGCTTTCACTGCACATACAAGCCTTAGCAGAGACAAAACTCATGTCTCCTCTTTTAACAGGAGAACTGACAGTTATGGTGCTGTCAGCAAAATGTGTTTTCCATGTACAGCTCTGGGTAGGTAAAGAGCCTGTCCCTGCAGCTGTGCTCAGCAGGCAAGGGGAGCCCCTGCAGACAGGAGCCCAGCTTCACGCCCACGTAGCCTGGATTAGCCAGCCAGCCTGCATGGGAGCTGCACCCCAAAAACCAGAGCACCCCTAAGGGCTAAGCTGATGACAAGACCTGTTAGCTACCCTGACAGGTGCCTGTGCTGCTGGCCCGCTGGCAGACACCTTTGCCCATCTGTCTGGAGCAGAAGGCACTGGGGTGGAGATGTGGCTTCTCCAAAGCCCTGCTCAGGACTAGAGAGGAGACCACTCAAAGAGAAGACAATCCTGGACTTTTACACCAAGCCTGGGGGGTGATGGACAGCATTGTGTGGATTTTCCATGGCACAGCCTCTATAAACTGGTAGCTTTACTGTTATTCCCATGTGAGATGGCCCTTTGTAATCTAAGCCACAACAGCTAGCTGTCCTGGTGAAGGAGAAAAGTCCTCTGATTAGCAGCAGCAACAGGTTAAATTCCCATGTACCACTCTGGCACAGCAGTTCCAGCTCTATCCTGAGCCCTTTGGTTACAATTTAACTTTTCTTTTTTTGAGTTTTAAATCTTCCTAGGACATTTCTTGTCCTGAAAACAGTTCTGAGAAATATATTTTCCATGACTGGCTCGTTCAGAAATGTTTTTACTGGCCTGGAATAATTCTTATACAATAAGATTAAGTTTCTCTTGCTGGAAAACTCAGACACTACAAATTTTTAATATCAAAACACAAACAAGTAATAACAAGTAATTTCCTAAGAAGTTATACAACCCAGCATTGGTAGCTTTTCATGGGAAAATGCTTCTTTCCAGCATGTGTGTCTATTTTTAAGGAAAGTAATGGCAAATGGAGTGAGAGGAAAACACACAGGATAATTACAACCCCCACTTATCAACCCGCTTCTAACCGTTCTTTGGAGTGGTAGGTAAACATGCAAAACACTGAACCACTCTGTATTTTTATGCTGCTTTGAAGTGCAAGTTCCAAAGAAATTTTAACTTGCATCGCTTTGGTATTTCCATAACTGCCTGGTGTTGGTGTCTTTGGATGGCAGCCAGCATTTGGCTTTCCAGAAAGAAGTCCAAAGCAGGTGTCCTGGTTGGATATCATAGAATCATAGAATCATAGAATGGTCTGGGTTGGAAGGGACCCCAAGGATCACAGAGTTCCAATCCCCTGCCACAGGCAGGGCCACAAACCTCTAGGCCTGCAACTACACAAGGTTGCCCAAGGCCCCATCCAACCTGGCCTTGAACACTTTAGTTGGGGTACAGTCCCTGCTTCAGCCAAACACATGCATCTCACATTCCCCCTTTTCTTCAGGCTGCAGCATATAAACTTGTACAAATCTCCAGAGCGGTGTGGCAAGGAGAGGTTGCTGGGTGTCGACACTTGGGAGCCTCTGCCATCAGCAGATGCAGGTGTTGGCAAGTGCAGGCGGGCTTCTAAAAATATCCTGCATGCTTTATTTTTGTTTCAAAGGCCATTAAGTATTTCTATGAGAGTCTTTTTCATCTTCAGCATGGAGAACTGCCTAATACTCCCACACATCCTTTATAATCCCCTGAATCTCAGGTTCTTCCAAATGGGAATATCTGGGCTGCAGATCTGTGCAGCAAGATATATAGTGCTGTGTGGCAGCACCAAGTAATATGGGCACAGAACCTGAATTTCTTCTCATTTCAGCTGCCCTTACAACACAGTAATTCAACCAAGTGCAGGCTGTGGGCCTGCTTCCCATATCAGTGAAGAGCACAATCAGCTCCAATTGCTCTTCATATGAGCATCATCCACGCATGAGACTTTTTAATGCAGAATATTTAGGTCTGCTTCATTAATAACAATGAAGTGTCACGAGGAAGTCTCAGCTCACCCATCGGCACCTTACCAAACCCAGCTTACAACCATGCAAAGGCAGGAGAGACCGAGAGCCAGCCTTAAAAACAAAAGCACATTGCTCATCTCTCGCTCTGCCGTTGTGTTTCCAGCGTGTGTGCTCTGTGATTCCTAGCAGCAGACCGGGTGTTTTAGTCATCCTAATGTGTTTGCTTAGGCACCAACATTAGTGTCAAAAGCACTTAATGCAAAGGAAACTTCCCAGGAGTGCACCGGTGGCTGCCAGAGCAATCAGTCTTGTTTCGGGCGCGTACACACTGCACGGCATTGACTACTGCGCCCTGGATAATGAACTACCTGCAAATTCTGAGTGTAGCTCAGAGGTTTGCTTCCCACTAGGCCATCTGTGAGAAAGCTACTGTGCCCCATATCGGGTGCCTGTTGGTCCTCCCACACTCTCCTCAGTCTCCACCGACCACGAATCTGAGCTGAGGGTGAAAATAATTATTCTTGGCTGATGCTGCTACCTCGTATTGAGCTGATGATTCAAACTGGTGGCACTGAAACTGTGACATTAGGACACCCCACCACCCTGGACACTGTTCATGAAAAATCAAGTTTCCTATCAGGCTAATTAGGGCTGGGTGATTTGCCAAGTTTGGTGAGGGTTGGCCACTGGAAGCCTCTGGTGAGGTCTCTGAGCCCTCTCCCAGTCTCTGGCAGCTCTGCCCTCCTGCCTCTGAGACTGGCCAATGGTTCTCCTGTGCCCCCAGCTCCTTCTAAGTGCAAGCAGCTTGGTTTGGAAGCATGGCTTTAAACCAGGCTTGCCTGAGCCTAGCTGTAGGTTTTGGGGCAGAGGATTTCATCAGGAGCCTTCCCGTGTAACCCATCTTTTAGTATCCAACTGCAAGGCTCTGTCTTTGGGCTCTCCTTAGACAAAGGAAGAGAGACCTGGCTTGCTTGCTGCTTTAAGGAGCCCTTTTCCTTTCATGATTTGTTTGCTGCTTTGATTAATTTTTTTTTCAAGTTTCTGTGTCTTTGATGTAAAGGAAACAGTTATGAGGAATCTGAGCTGAGCTGTGGAGGCGAAGAAATAGTGGGAGATTACATTTAAATCTGCTGCTGGAGTTTTGAAGGCAACTCTTAGAGCAATTTTTGTTTTTTTAATCTCTTCTTTCCTCTGTGTGACAGAAAATGAGTTTTGGGGGGTACCTGCCCATCACATCTTGCTGGAGATGGGTGAATCCTTTCCGTGTCCATCCAGTACCTCTTCACTTTGCTGTTCACCATCTGCAGATTGTCCTTGCCTCCAGCACCCACAGCCTTCCTACCACATGTGCTCCCTTCCCTGGGGGCAAATACTCATTAGCTGTAAAAAAGAAAATGCAATAATAACTTTTTTTTGAAAAAAGCTGTAGCTCAGGTGGGGGTTTTTTCCTACAGGTTCCATTGCCAAACCCTCACACCTGAAAATATCCAGAGCTATTTCATCTCTATAGATGCTAGAGTCACCTCAACAGCAGCTGAATCAGAAATGCGCTTCCCTCTCCTGAGTTGTACCAACACATGGTGCTTATGGGCCCTTTGGAGCCTGGCAATGACTGACAGGGCACAGTCCCATTTTCCTTGAAGGTGGAGGATCCCACGCCTGCGCAGGAGCTTTCCTGGAGCTTTCCGGAGGGAGCAGGGAAGCCGTGAGGCTGGTTTGCTCTTCCCACATGCCAATTTACTACAACGCAAGGCAAGTCACCTCATATGCTATCATCAAAGTGGTGGTGGTTATTCCAGGGGATTTTTAGGGTGGATTTGCCTACGGCTTGTGCCTGAGCTGGAGAGGCCATTAATTAGAGCAAACAATATTGACTTTAAGCCTCTTTTGAGAAACTGAGGATCATTTTAAAGAGACAGATGATTCAAGAGCCTTGTGCCAATCTCCTCACCATGCCAGGAGGGACGGAGCCAGCCTGGCTCATCCCACCCCAGGCTGTACCTCCTGTGCTCGTGAAGGATTTAACATCCCTGCTGCAAGTCTGTAATTTCAGAACCAAGGGAACAACGCACCTGTGCACAATTACTCGCAAGGTGAATATTGCAGATACCCTCAGAAATCCCAAATCCGAGAACTTTTCATCCCACAGAGAAGGGGTGCAAGCTCCCACTCCCCCAGCTGGCTGTCTGGGTCAGAGCCAGCAGTTTTACACTGCCAGGGAGCAGAATTTGGGTGTATTTGGGTGCAGAGGGGATTTCTACAGCGGCTGCATCTCTGTCACCATGTGCTTTGGCATCTGAAACGCGGAGGTCCTCAAAGGGCACGCCATCAGATTTCCTGGCAAAGCTCAATTCCCTGGACCCTTGGAATTTGGAGCCCTTAGAAGAGGTTTCTTGCTCGGGGCTTTATTAGTGTTTGATGTTTTAAAAACACTAAGCCGACACTACTCTCCTAATCCCGCCAGACTTGCAATGAAGCAGATATGTAATCCTTCACGGGTATTAAATTTAATAGGAATAAACTATATTTAAGAATTGCACTGTCAAATGCTTGCCTAAGCAGAGGAAAATATTCTTAATTTAGACTTCTTCAGAAATCTCTTTCAGCTGTTATTGCTTGTGAAAGCCTCTGCTGCACGTGTGGGAGTAAGGATGAGAAAAAGCAGCAAAAGGGGCTGTCTCAGATCACTCTTTTTTGGACACTTGTGGGAGAAACATATCCCTGTAATATATGACTATATTCACGTGTCTGCACAGCCTTCTATGCAACTGCTTTTTTATGCCTGACTGCAAACGTAGATGTATATTTAAGGGGCACCCCTGTGACTAAGGAGAAGCTACACGGTATAGATTCATGTCAGCTGAAGGATTTTGAGGGGGTAGGAGGGAGGTGTGATGGGGGCTAGGAGAGGGAGGTGGTGGGAACCTGCTATGGGCAGGCTCAGCCAGCTCTGGGAGCCACTCCTATGGAGGTGTGAGCAACAGAATGGAGGGGAATTGAATAAGGAATGGGGGGCACACCCCTGAGGAGGGGAGCAGTGTGGGAAAGTCTCCAAGCCTCTGGTTTTGGATCCCTTTCTAACTTGGGTATTGCAGCTTGACTTTGCTTGGGCTTTGGCCCAAACTTGGGGGCAAGCAGCTAAGTATCCCAGCTGGAAAGCAGGTTTCTCAGCTGAGCAAACACCTGAGTTAACAACCTGACTTAACAATAAGTGATTAAAAGCTTTGACTCAGTCTCTACTATTGGCATGAAATGGATGAAGAGTCTTCTTCCAACCCTCGGTCCCCCAGTGCTGTGGCTGGGAGCCCCAGTGCAGGCAGGGGGATGAGGTGGAGATGTGGCAGTGGTGATACCTGAGGCACGGCTCATGGTAAGTGGGGGCCCTACAAAATAAAGGCTTTTGTGAGAACTTGGGTCAAAAAAACCAGAGGAAAACCCCAACTACCCTGGCCATGAGCTACGTGGCAGGATGTGGTGGGCAAAACATAGAATGGTTGTTTCAGATGTTGATCGACTTTTCTCCATTCCCATCCTTTCCCACCAGCCATGGCACAGGGCACCGGGAGTTGAGAGCAGAGAAGCTCTTCAAAGGTGAGACCAGCTGAAATCCAGCTCATCTAGAGCCTGCCACTCCCTATCAGGGCATCGCACAAACAAATCCTACCTGACATGACTGCGTCCTCTCACCTCCACTCGCCGGCCCCCCCCAGCCCGAAGGGTAGTCAGGCAAACGCTTGGGTTTAACTGTGGTTTACATGAAAACATTTTTCCATCTGACAAAAACGAACCCTGTGGTATCACCCCAACTCATCTAGCAGTCAGCACAGGAACTGCCTGAGACCACAGGCTAATTAAGGAGCTTTTAAATAGTTTCCGCCAGTGACATGATAAAGTGCTGACATGATAAAGGTGACAGGGTTTTCCATGCCACCACCCTCCCCTTTCCTCTCCTATGGCCAGCAATCAGCAGCTGCTTTTCCAGGAGACCCACGTAACTCTGCAGCAGTGCTGGAAGATGCTCCTTCCCAACAAATGGCATTGATCACCCCTGCCCTGGGCTCTGGATGCGGCAAAGGGGACCTTGGCAGCACAGGGCTGACCCAGGTGGGTCAGAGGCAGCTCAGTTGGGTTTCTGCAGCGTGGCCCCTTCATCTCCACAGGGTTTATTTGCACCTGACCTGTGCCAGGACAGTGAGAGCATCTCCAGGCTGCTTTCCTCCCTGCCAGCTCCAGCCTGCTGGGTCTCAGCAGGCTGAGCCTGCTTGAACATGAACACGCTGTGCACGGAGAGCTGGGGCGAGACCTGGAGTTTGTAGATGTCTTCCCTTAAAAACCCAGCAAAGCGGGTGGGAAATTCCCCCCCACGCCCCAGGCTGAAGCAGGGGGAATGGGGGGGGGGAAGGATGGGGGCAGGCCCAGCACTGAAATGAGTTTCAGTTTGATCCTGATTAGAACACGGCAGGAGAAGCCTAAGCCAACGCAGCCCCCCTTGCTCTTAACCTCAGATGACCTCATGTAAAAGGCCGAGCACTGAAGCTCTGCTTGCCATGATGACCAGTGGCTGCTGGCAGGGTTCCTTAGTGCTGATCTGTGTAAAACTCCTCTGAAAACTCCTGGACAGGCTGGAAGCTCCCTGGGCAGGGAGAAAACTAATGAAGTTCAACAAAAGCAAGTGTAAAGTCTTGCACCTGGGGAAGAACAACCGTTTGTTTCAGTACAGGCTGGGGGATGACCTGCTGGAGAGCAGCTCTGTGGAGAAGGACCTGGGGGTCCTGGTGGATGACAGGTTGGCCATGAGCCAGCAGTGTGCACTGGTGGCTAAGAAAGCCAATGGGATCCTGGGATGCATCAGGAGGAGTGTGGCCAGCAGGTCGAAGGAAGTGATCCTCCCCCTCTACTCTGCCCTGGTCAGGCCCCACCTGGAGTATTGTGTCCAGTTCTGGGCTCCCTGGTGTAAAAAGGACAGGAATCTCCTGGAGAGAGTCCAAAGAAGGGCTACGAAGATGATTAAAGGACTGGAGCATCTCCCCTATGAGGAGAGGCAGAATAAGCTGGGACTGTTCAGTCTAGAGAAAAGAAGACTAAGAGGGGACCTAATTGGTGTTTATAATTATCTTAAGCATGGGATGCAGGGGGAATTAGCCAGCCCCTTTTCAGTGGTTTGTGGAGACAGAACAAGGGGCAATGGCTGCAAGTTGGAACACAGGAAGTTCCGCACCAACATGTGGAAAAGCTTTTTCACAGTGAGGGTGACAGAGCCCTGGGACAGGCTGCCCAGGGGGGTTGTGGAGTCTCCTTCCCTGGAGATATTCAAGACCCATCTGGACGCCGACCTGTGCAATATGAGCTGGGGAGCTGCTTTGGCAGGGGGGTTGGACCCGATGATCTCTTGAGGTCCCTTCCAACCCCTACGATTCTGTGATTCTGTGAAAAGTCTGGGGTCCCAGCAAGGAGTTTTCACTCCCGAGGATGGGGCACTGGATGTATA
Organism: Zapornia atra; assembly: GCA_013400835.1. Taxonomy (NCBI): domain Eukaryota; kingdom Metazoa; phylum Chordata; class Aves; order Gruiformes; family Rallidae; genus Zapornia; species Zapornia atra. The sequence goes on along the minus strand of VZTU01033894.1, from coordinate 998,457 downwards.
ATAAGTCTTTTGCTGTAAAGTGAGACTTCATGGGGACAAATCTTTGCAGGATTCACAGGTCCCTCATCCTCGCTCAGGCATGTGCTGGAAAACCATCACCTAGATAATGGTGCAGGGTCCTTCTTAAAGCACCACAGGTATTGTATTTCATCCATGAAGTACATACTCCTCGTAAAGTATTTAGCCTATACAGTTTTATGTGGGCTAAAACCTACGAGATAAACATCTTTTGGATGGAGAGTTTCAGCTGAATTCCACCAAGGAATAAATAGACCATCGTCCCATAAACTTGTTTTTTACAGAGTATGAAATGTGTGATAAAAGGCACATATTTCTGTGGCTGAGTCACCCCTTGCAAACAGAGTGTCACATTAATGTTTGCCCAGAAACACCTTCCCTCAGAGCAGCCAGCCTTGACCCTTTCAGACAGCATGAAAAAATAAATAAATGAAATAAATATATAATTTCAGTGGCTTTTCATACTGCCTGACCAGCTGCCAAAAGCTGCTTAGGAGCTGCCTTCCTCTTGAGGCAAGGACACAAACAGGAATTTGAATTATGCCCTCGATTTCCTCTTAAAAGGTAAAGTTGACTTTTTAACAAATTGGAGGTCAGCTGATCAGGGACTGTTCCATGATGGATGCTGTGCACCCGTTGACTGACTGACGAAGGCTGTAAATCTGCAGCTCACCCAGTGGAGCGATGAAGATTTACACAGGCTGAGGATTGGGACTGTCGGATTTATGTTAGACAGCATGACTTTTGACTCCCAGTTATGTCCAAGGGAGTGAGGGAAAGAGAAAAAAAAACCCCTCACCTTTGCAAAGACGACTGCTTGCCTCTGCGTCTGCGACAGCACAATATTGGCCTTTTAATTTCCTACTGATTAAACTGTAGAAAAGCAAAATCTGCTTTGCCTGGAGCGATTTGGCTTCTGCTCAAAAGCTTCCTCATCAAAATGAAATATCATTTGCTGCGAAACCACTAGCAGGAGGATGAACACAGTTATAAAAGTGGCTATTTGTAAAACCCAAGTGGGGAGCAGCAAAGTTCTGTAATTCAGGGCGAAACCTCTGCAAGAGTTCTGGAGGGCAAAACTTCATATAAAGCCCATGTTTCACCAGGATTGTCTAGTTAGTGGGTTGCTTCAGCTGCCCATCAGGCAGATACAGAAGTGTTGCCTTTGCTAACAAATCTCTTGGCTTCTTTAAAAGATGAGCTGGTTTGTGTGGGGTTGGTGGGACCCTCCAGTTTGAGACAGGTGTCCCCAAGCCCAGAGGTGCAGTTGGTGGCATCATCTTGGGATGCATGGGGCAAGAAACGGTGGTGCAGCCTCTCAAACACCCACATAGTGCCATCAGCAGGGCTTCAGGCTGGACAACGATGTGCGAGGGGAAGAAACCTATATAACCTCGTATAATGCTGAATAAAGAGCAGGTTGTTTTAGCCCTGGGAAGTAGCCACAAGAGGGAGATGTGATTGGATTTACCAAATCTATGTCTCGATATCTCTGCAGAGATATCAAGGAACTGAATATTAATTCAGAAACTGCTTGTAGCCCAGGAGGAAATTTCCCTGCATGAGCCTGAAGTTTTGGAGTGACCAAATACCAGAGTTGAATTTAGGAAGTACTGTTACAATGGCAAATATATTCATAGTGATTTCCCCACACCTCCCCCCCAAAAAAAAACCCTTGTTCCTAACAAAAAGTTCTGTTTTCTTGAATATTGCCTGAATTGCATTAATAATTCTGAGTCAAAAGAGGGAAAATATCAACTTCCTCAAAACCCCAACAAAATGAGGAGTGAATTTTTCGTTTCAAGTTGATTTAAAATAAATTTTTAATCAGTGAACCAAAAAATCCTTCATCCAGACAGCACAGCCATAATTATCTCACCCTTAAGGGCAGACTGACCAAGTGATGTTGAAGCGTTTTGGAGCCTGTTAGATGACTTGAATCCGCTTCCCACAGTCTGTGCTTTAGATTTAAACAAAATGCTTCCCGAAAGCTATCAGTCTATCACCTCTCCCCTGTCTGAAGGTCATTTCTACTAAAAATAAACCTCCTTATTTCTCCTCTCCCTCCTTCTTCCCTCATTCCCCACAAACCCTACTCTAGTATCAAGGGCTCTATGGGGCTGAAGATTTAGGAAGGGACTTGTCAGCATAGCCAGTGCTGTGGTTGCTCCCTTTAAAATCTTCTCTACACCCTTTAAACCATCTGATTCTGGGCTGTCATTGTAATGATGGGGGGAAAAAACAGCATTTCTTTTTTTTCCTCCTCTTAGTGCTGCTTCTGTTACGTAACCACTAATACACTATCTGGCTCATCCAGCCAGTCAGTCCTTGGGGCTTTTAGACCTATTTACACACAAACAGACTAACATCCATCTGAAAGTCATCTGGGGCACAGAGAAGCGATCCTTTTGCCTCCCTAAAATAACAATCTTTTTTTGTTGTTGTTTTTGCAGGGCACTGAATAACTGTTTGGCAAAGCAAGTGCCAGGTTGGTGCTTAGATTAATCTGCTTAGATCGACTAACACAGTTGTGCAAGAGTAGAAAATACCCAGTCAAGTAAATTACATCACCCAGGGAAAAGCTATTCTAAAGAAAGCACACTTCATAAGCCTAAGCAAAATCCTGCTCAGTTAAACATTTACATATATTTACAAGCAGGAGCAGAAGCTTATTTCATTCCTTGTGGGAAAGGGGAAAAAAATAAAAAGGATCTTTGAAGTTTTGGCTAGTAGAAGAGCACCTGACCAAATTAATCACTGGCTGAGATCCAGGATGAATTAAAAACCCACTGTAATTTTTCTCACGTTAGTACTACTGGATAGGTACAGCCCAGAGTCCAGAAGAAAGGAGGTCAAGGTGTTCAATAATACTACAGCTGAGAAATGAGACAGATAATCTCATCTGACCAACCTACACATACATAAATAAAACAATAGTCTGGACCCCCAAAAACCAGAACTACTTTGAACCAGACTACTCTTTGGGAAACCTGGTCTAGTGAGGGTGTCCCTGCCCATGTCAGGGGGTTGGAACTAGATGATCTGTGAGGTCCCTTCCAACCCAAACCTTTCTATAATTCTGTGCTTCTGTAAATGGCAGGTCCTTGGTTAAAATTTGGGCTGTCTTTGAAATGTGGCAATTCTAATGTCAGACCATCTTTTAACAACCTCTATCACTTGATGCTTCATTAATATCTGTTGTTCTCTCTGCAGTATTAAATATGAGAGGAAAAAAATTAAACTTTGAGGGGATGAAGGAATTCAGAGGGTGTAACCACATCTGGATTTAAATGCTTAACGATTGCTGACTTGTTTTTTGTTGTTCTGCTTAGAAATATTCTTATTAGGAGATCTGTTGTCAATGGAGAGACCTGAAAACAGCTGATGGCTTAGCACCTGGCTGCGGGCAGCTCTTCAGTTTAGTTTTCTAGGTTGGTCCCCTAAAAGCATTCACCAGAGGAAGTGTTCAGGTTTTAGCAGAATGAAAGATGGGATGAGAACATAAGGTTTTGTCTTGCAACAGGGCCTGGGCTGCTGGAGTCACCCCCGCTTGAAGCATAGATGTGAGCTCTTCTTCACAGCATCCCACTCAGGTGTGCCCTTGGGAATTACAAGAGCAGCACAACCGTCCCAACAAAAGAGGACAAACTGCCACCCCAAATGGATAGAGGATTAGTGGAGGGTGCTGGAGAGAGATGAGATCTTGGGGTCGCCATTGCTTTCCCTGGACCAGAGCCCATTCCAGACACCTTGCAGCCCTTGCTGGCAAACCCCAGCAGAAGAAGGCAGCGTGCCGGGGCGAAGCTGTGGCTGTGTGATAACGGCTAAATGCAGCTCACAGCCAGGTCCACAGGGGTCAAGCGCTGTGCACAGACCTCTGCACCCAGTCGTGGCAGCTGCATCGTGCTTCTGTTTTGGTTCTGCTTTTGCAGAAAGCACGACATCATACCAGAAGCTCTGCTTCAGCTTTCTGAGGTTTCTTGAAAGCTTGTCTCTAGCAAAGTCCCTAGCCATGGTTTTAGCCTTAGATTACAGTTTGGACCCAAATATGCAAGTGTGTCAGGCAGGGAATTCCCACAGAATGGAACAGAAGTATATAAAGTGGTTGGACTAGGACCATATTTGAACTTGGAGACCCATTTTAGTCTGGGTTGTACTTCAGCATGATAGAAAACTACATTTGGGTTTAAATCATTCTTTCTTCCTCTTCCTCCTCCCAAGTTCAGCTGACCAAGCTCCCCTCAGCTTTAAGAACACCTAGATACTCCACTGACATTCATTTTATTTTTGGAGTAACCTTTGCTTGCTACCTTTCTCTCCCATTCCTTTTCATCTTCTTCTTTCTTGTGGTCTTGATTCACTTCACCTTAAACTCACACGAAATAAGAATGGCCTCATCAGTAACAAAGCTGGGTAAAACCTGTGTATCACCGAGCCTTTTAGGATTTTATCTGCCTGATTGTGTTAGCAGGTGGATTGTTAAGCTAATGTGAATTTTAAAACTAGGTATTGTATATTATATATTGGCTTCTACACTGTGTGCATGTGATCCAGCTGGGAGCAGGGTAGATGATTCATCATTACAAGACTTAACATTGCTCAAGAGTTGAACAGGGCAGCATTAATTAGCTCCTTCACACTGATTGCCCTGCCCTGGCCTGCTTCTCCCCAGCTCTCCTCTAGCTCCTCCTTCCCACTTATTCACCGGTTTGATCTCCCAGGTACTCTCAGATTTAACTTTACAGCAGCGCTGCAGATAACCACATCTATCCCAAGTGTAAATACAACTACACACATGTCTTTGCGGGGTGATGGTCATAATAACACGTACATATTATTATGTGTATCACACAGAGTCCTTCTGTTCATAAGCATGAGGAAAGTCCTTAATAAGCGTTATTACTATTATTGGTATTTAGTGACAGTCTTGTCACTGGCATAAGTGTTCCTATGTAAGTGTATATTAAATGCATAGTTAAAATCCTTAGTGTATTTTGTTCATATGCTACAAACGAGCTGATAAATGACTGGAGCCTGTTGGGACTGTAATATGAATTGACATTCCAAAAAAAAAAAAAAAAAGGAAAAAGATCCAACTCCATCTGTTTGGGTTACATAACTCGTGATCTTGATCTCAAGCAATCTCAGAGGCAGGATTTTCTGCATAAATAGTACAATTTCCAGTAAGGAGATTAAGGCTTCTTTGTTGGGAAAGGAAGAAATTACCAGAAAAGCTGTCATTTCAATGAACGCAAATAAATCATGCTCCAAAATACACAGGAAGACAAATTTATGTCATTGAGTCCCTCTACCCCAGATGCTCCCTCCCAACCTGTCAGAGAGAGCAGTGTTTTGCCATAAATACCATTCATCTTTTAAACAGCCATGAATCGTGGTCAGTGATATTTTCTATGCATGTTAAATCTCTTAAAAATCAGTGCTGCTATTAATATGGTGTATTTTTACAGTTATAATCCAAGTGCTTTTTTTTTAATATCCGGTGGCTTTCCATAAGTGCTGGACTTCAGTAAATCCATGCACTGGGAAGCATAAAACACATTCCATGAGTACAAGCAGAAGCAGTCAGAGCAGCTACTATATGGGAACCCAGTGACAGATCCCACTGTGGGTGATGGAGAGAAAAGCCCTTCCCCAGCAGCTGACGGCTCCGTGCCCATGCTCTGTGAAAGCACACAAACCCAAAACCACGCTCTTTGTGTGTGTGGATGAGGAGAAAACTCTGTGTTTGGCCTATTTCTGCAGACAGACGGGCAAGTGTTTCTGCAGACAGGCTGTTACCACACGTCACATCCTCCAGAGGCAAGAGATCCCATTAAAAGGCTGCTTGCAGAAAGCATTTATTAAAGCAACCTGTACCGCTGGCTTTCCTGACGGCAGCTCTGCTCCAAAGCCAGCAGTGTGCAGCGAGGGACTCTGGATACCTGCCCCAATGCAAATTCACTTTTCTAGTGAGGAAAACCAAGCGGAACCCACTCAGCAAAACCCCACTTTGTACACCCTGGGGAGCTGGTCCACCTGTCCCACACAGAGCCTGAGCCGGGCAGTTGCGCTACCCCAGTGCTGCCCAGCCCTTGGGCAGGCTGAGAGCTTTCAGCAGGCTCTCTGCAGCACTACCTCCGTTTCTGCCCCTGATTTATGTTTTCACTGCCTGCTGCAGCTCTCAAGTGCATCTAGACACCAGTGGGTTGAGATGGGAGTTTCTCATCTTTTACATCCAATGTAACAGTTCGGTACAGACCTTGCTGTGGCTGCTCAGCACAGATCCCTCCTTCCTCTCCTCTGTTCTCCTTGGAAAGCTGAGTGAGCCTGATGTGTGGTTAACAGGAATGTTGTGCTGATATCTCTCATTTTATTACTTGTGCATTACCATCCCTCTGCTGAAACCACTTCATGCCCGAGTCCTGTGTTTACCATCCCTGTGCTCTTTGGCCATCTGTATCCTTTTACCTGTCCCTTGTGTGGTTTAGGATTTCCATGATCTCCAAGGAACAGCACAGCAGGATGCCCTGGGAAAACCCTCCCTCTTCCCAGGCCCGTTTTTTTGCTTTTCCACCAAAACAGTGTGTAAACAAGAGAGGAGGTCCTCACCCTGCTCTCACACAAGTCTCTGGGACTTCAAAATAACTCTTTATCTCCGTGTTTCACCACAGGGGAAATGAACTTGGTCAGGCTGATATGCAAAAGAAATGAAGAAGCAAGGGGGAAACGGCTCATCTGGAAGCTTGTGCACTCAGCAGCATTGGTAAACTGAGTCAAACTCAATGTGCTTTGGAGAAGTGTCCTGGTTGGTACCTGGGGAAACCACTGCTTTTGACCTCCCACAACAGAACATTGCAGAGGTGACTTGGGAGAGGAGAGATTGTTTGGGAGGGATTACAGAGTCAGCACCTCCTTGTTGCCCATGCTCCCCTCTTCCACGTGCATCCCTTGACTCAGCAGTGAGACAGTCCCCAATCTGCAGGGGTTTTCACACCCCACTCCCTCCCCATGCACCGCAGACGGCAGTTTCTCATCAACCCCCTTTGCCTCAGCTTCACAGAAACCCCACTTCAGACTGCAGCACCCTCAGTGAGATACAGGTTTCCACAGCTGGTCCCTCTACTCTTGGAGATAAAGTGAATATTGAAGTGGGAAGCCCTGGGTTTCCCTGCCCCGCCGGGCTCTGCAAGCAGAGAGCAAGTGTCTGCACGGGTGCTGCAGAGCGCACTAACCAGAGAGTTGCAGAGTTGCAATTTGCCATCACATGTGTGACGACTACAAATGCTTTGTGTCATCCAAAAGGAGAAAGCACAACTTCTGGCCTGGTCAAGCAGAGAGGGAAGGGGTTGCTGGGGCAGGAGCTGCCTGGGAGCAGGGAATAGGGACGGTCACCTCAGCGCAGCCCTGTTTAACACCCCACGCCCCGCCGAGGCTGCAGTCACTTTGTAAAGGTCAAACCTGTGTTATAACGGGACATGAACTCTGACGTCGTTTCAGAGTGACTGATCGATATTCCTGGCATGGGAAAGCAGCCAGCGATGAGGCAGAGTCCCACTGTCATGACCAGGCTTGGCAGCCCTGTGTATCTTGTGAGCAAGTTTATAATACAGAGTTGCTAATGTATTTATGCTTTAATTGCTATTTAGCAATGAGGCGTTTGGGCGGAGTTGCCCAGGCAGAAGAGATTAGAGAGGGCCAACAGAAGAAGAGATACTGATTGATGAGATGCTTGACTTTCTCTGGTCAGATGTGTTGGCTAACTCCAGGAAATTATATTTTCCTCATACCCCTCCTGTGAGCCTGCAAGAGCCTGGCCTGATTTCACTGACACCCAGCACTTCAAAGCTGGCCAGATCCAATCTCAGGAAGCATACGTGTGTCTGACACAGGCCATCAACCCTGTGACCAGCAGCTACCTCTGCTTAGCAGCATTTTTTGGGTGAGCACACATACCTACCAATTAAATACTTGTACCAAGCTGTGCAGTTTTATAATTAATTTTAAAAGATCAGCTGTTTCCGTGGTCTCAGACATGATAGAACTTCATTCCTCTTTCTATGGGGCTGCAATTTCCTTACCATCATATGCAGTGGAGGCTGCAGGACTGTCACACATGCTACAGAAACTCTGAGGTCATGTGGAAACTTTTCAAACTAATGAGGGCTCCTGGACATGAGATAACTATGTTTTGCAAAATAAACATTGCTTCTGGGTAGTTTTCAGCTCATTTAAGTCATTCTCAACCCATTTTTTAAAACGAGTCTCCTTGCAGGGAAAAATAATCAAAGCTGTATGATGCAAGCTGCTTGTCTTTTCTGGAAGGAGTAAAAACATGTGAGGGACTTTTTGTCTGTAAAAAATCCCTGCCAGGAAGATCACTGGTTACCGTACAGATCTGTGAATTTGGAAACTTGGGATGTATCCCTGAGGAGCTGACTGGCTGCCTACGTGGCCTTGAAGAAGTCAACGGACTGTCAGTGAGATGACCCTTGGGTTGAGCCAAGCCTGCGTGTCTATATTTTGAGGGAGGGAGGGGTGCTTTCTGCTGGGTTTTATCAATGTTTCTACTTTTTGGATTTTCCAGAAGCCACGCAGTCAGAGCAGCCGGTCTGTCCCTGCCTTTTCTGCAGCCTGATGCACTGGGGGCACCTCGCATGGGCTGTCCTCTGCATGCACTTGGGAGGAAACATGTAAGAAGCATTGCTCAGTCTGGAAGGAGAGCTGTGGAGGAGCCTGAGATGTTAATGAGGTGTTTCTTTCCCCCTAACTCTATTGCTTGCAGGCCTTCTGTCTGCCTGAGCCTAAGGGATGCTTGGCAGATGCGTGAGGGTGTGGTGCTCCAGACAGGTCAGGCTGAGAGTACCAGGTGAGCCGGGCATGTGTTCCTGCACGATAAATGAGTTATAGGGATACACAGGCCTCTAAACGTTATTGAGACTCTTTGGTTTGTGAATTCCCGACCCAGTTCACCTCAACGATGTCTCCTATGGGCCTTGGTACCTAAAGGGTTGATTTTTGTTTGTTTGTTTTCACGCTTAAATCAATTTAAAACCCTGCAAAAGCGTTCCTGTTACATCAGAATGGATTCTTCCTTCTCCAGAAACTACACTCCACTCTGCCAATTAGATTGCTTTTGCTGCTGCTTTGGGAGAAGTTGGTTTAATGTTCAGCTGCTAGTCCTATCAATAATCCACAAACTGCTGTGCTCAGGCCTATGCTTCCTTTTACCTGGGGGAGACTGCAGGCAGTACTGTCTTCTCTCAGTTTTGCGTAACAGTTCTAGTAATACAAATGAGTAGAAGAGATGCTATTGCTCTTGTCCTCTTGCATTACTCTTCTGTTGTTTTTTTTAATAAATGCAGCAGCCATGAAATAGTGATGAAATTTGACTGGTTTCTGACCTTCAGGTACAGTTGAGGACTTCTCTGATGTCCAGTTGATGCCCAGTTGAGGACTTCTCCACTCTCTAAAACTAATAATTACATCCATGAACTAATTTTTTTCTCCTTTCTAAGAAACTAGGAGAAAGAAGACTTGATTACCTTGTGTGTATCTCTCTGTTGGGTGCATGAATACTTATATGTACTAAAGGCTTGTACTGAGAAAAAGCAGGCAGCATAAATAAATTTACATTTGGTTCTGAAAATGGTGAGGTCTGTGGTCATTCTTATCTAGATCCAGTTCCTAAGAGATCTTTGTTTCCCACGCTCATGAGCTGCATCTTATTGATAAACAGTTTCATTATTTAACATGTAATCTCAGATAGCAAAGAGAGGTTTGATGCACCAACTTGGTCATTATGGTTCTGAATTTTGCTTACACAGTTCCTTGGCAAACTCCTTCCATCCTGTGTTGACATCTTTTGACATATGAACCCAGAGTTTCCCTGGCCTCTGAAACGCACTGCTAATTAGCTCCTACGATAACTTGCCAGGATTGCTGAACTCTTCACTAACAACAGAGGAATGCTCCCAGCCCATTCTTTGCCTCAACTAGGGGTTTGGGTTCTTCCAATTTTGCCACCTGCCAAAGTGCCCTGACAACCCAGTGCTGGTGGTCCTTGTTTCACCACCCTGCACTTCACTTTTCTTGCACCCCTCAGTGTTTCCAGCTAAAGTCTGTGGGAATGAACAGTTTAAACCACAAAATAGCCAGAAAGTGTTCAAAGGGGATGTCGGTCCATTCCTGCTGGCCAAGGTGGCGAGCACTAAGGAGAAGACACTGGGCAGAGTGCCCAGATTCTGCTTTGGGGTCAAACACCTTGGAGCTATTCAGTCTCTGCCTTTCCTCAGATCTCACTTGGCCTTTGTCTTCCATGAGGGGAGTTGGAGTTCTGCTGGAAAGTACCTGTTATCCCATTCATAAGTGGAGAACTCAGATTCCCTTCCAAAGGACCACATCTATGTATCTAAATCCAACTGATTTTTATCTCAGTTCCCTGAATATCTCTATGTACCCAGACCCAAGTGTTCTGTCTGTGGTCACGCAGGAAGCCTATGGTAAGCAGAGAAGTGAAAACACACCCCAAGCTAAAGCTCTGACTACTGTGTCATTCCTCCCTTCATTGGCACTTTTTTGGGGCAGGAGGAGATCTCAATTTGCTGGGAGTAACAGCAGCATTTTGCCTCTGCATTTTGATATCTGGCTTTAAAATAAAAACCCCATACCGCTGCTGCAAATGATGCCTATTGATTAGCCTCCCATAAACTGGAGAGCTTATTTCAGCTGTCATTGCCATGGCTGAAAGCCAATACTGAAATTGATCATTTAATTAACTGGAAGAAAATTAAAGGAACTGTAATCTGTGTCTCAGCTCTGTTATCAAGCTGGCAAAACTTACTTCTGCCTAGAGCAACCATCAGTTCCTTGACGCTGCAATTCAGAGACATTGATTTAGGCATCCCCTCCTCACCTACCCACCCCATGTTCTGCAAGGCAGGAGGCAACGTGACCTGATCCTTCCTTCACCCAGTTGTGGATCCCAGACTCTGGGGTACCCAACACCTCTCACAGCTGGCCAGATCAGCTAAACTCACATCTTCTCACCACAGTTGTGAATGCTGTGGTTCTAGCTTAATAGGTGGAAAAACTGAGTCTGGAAGACAAATGGATGTACTAGCAAAAGTAATTTGTTAGAGGCCAAAATGAGAACATGGGAGGTCTTAAGTTTTCCTGAATTCCAACATTTCCTTTAAGGGATTGCAATATTGATTTTAATTTTGCTACTTCAAATAAGTAAGAGAGAAGAGTGTGTTTGAGAGAAATTAATGGTCCTGAAAATACAGTGATCTCTTGCAGCTTTACCTTAAACAAGCGACTTGAGTGGTCTGTGTGCATGGAGAGGAAAAAAAAAGATATAAGAAGCCATTGTTTTAATGATTGTGTTGCCATATCAAGAGAAGAAAGACAGCTGCTTCTAACTTGTCTTTGCATGCCTAAGTAATATATTAATTACCTCATTCCCCCATAAATGCCTACAGTCCTCTAAAAGGCATGTTAAAACAGACAGAGTCATTAAAGCTTGTGCTGCATTTTCTAATGTGTTGTGGGAAAACAAACAAACAAACAAATAAACCTCAAGCCCTTTGTGTTTTAGCTAGATCCAAGTTGGAGAAATGTTAAGTAGAAACACTTCAGAATCTGCATCATTGGGAAGAAAGTGTGTTTTAATGCCAAACCAGAAGAAACCAGAATTTGAAAGAGTTCTCAGTTTTGGATCAGGTAAAATCAGATTGGTGCCCTTAACATTTTAATTTCAAGTGAAGCCCAATTTCATCTTTTGATTTATTTCCGAGTCTTTCTTGCTCCATGTGAGAAACCTGCAGTCCAAGTTGTAAAATAACAAAGGGCTTGGTAGGGCAGGTGAAAATGATCAAAAAAAAAGGAAAAAGAAACCTCATTGGGGATGTTCTTGCAGATCCTAGCTAGGTGTGGGAGCCAGAAATCAGCAGGAGATTGAAAACCTGTCTCCTTATGAGAAAAGCAGTTTCCCTCTGCTCTAGGTTACAACTTATGCAAAAGCTGTCACATCATTCACACTGTATCTGCTGGCTGCTCGTCTGGTTTCCCTTAGGTGTCCTCAAAGCATTTCACTTGTGTTTATAATACCTTCAAAAGGGAAGCTGGGCAAAGAAGAAAGTAAAACGAGCCTGGTAGGTATGAGGTGTTACGGGCTGATTGGCATACTGGGAGTGTCTTGCTGGCTCCACTGATGTAGGTTAAAACAAGCAGAACCAGCCGGTGCCCTGCTTAGTGGGGTGATGACAGACCACACTGCGGTGGTCACCATGGCCTTATGAGAAAGTTGTGTGAGGAGTGTGTGAGCAGAGGTAAGGGGAAGGAAAGGAAGTGTTTGTGTGTGCCTCTGACACAGTAAGTCCAATAGCCATCCAAGCAGTGCTCCGTATGCTCAGGAGTACTCAGGACCAAACTGAGGAGCATCAAACCTGCTGTTTAAGTATCCCTGCACCCTCCAAATGTCAAGTGGACAAATGTGTGCCCAAACCTCTGTTTTGCCTGAATCAGAGCAAGGATTTAAACCCAGCTCCCCCATGTCCCCAAGCACACCTCTGTAAACAGCAGTTTAGGGGCTAAAGAGAAACAGCTCCTAGAGGAGAGAAGACAGGAGGTATTGCCCATGTGCGTACCAAAACCAGGTCTGAGCTGGACATGACAGAGGTTGAACAGGCATCTCTGAGCTCAAAAAGAATGCTTTGTCCCCAGACTTTGGCTCCTCTTTCGAAGTCCCATTGCAGTGCCCAGCTGGTGTTCCCAGCTGAGGATCCTGAGCATGGAGAAATATCTTGAAGACCAAAACCTGGACCTGGCCTTGGCAAGGCCATGGGTCCAGGCAGCACTCCTTTTTTCAATGCTTCCATTGTGGTTTTCTCAGTCACTCCTGCCTCAGTTGGTTTCTGAGGCTCTTACTCAGGGCCCCAGATCTCCCAGTGCACTGCATGGGGAGCCAAGCTCCACACCCAGCACGCCGTGGACTCCACCACTCAGCACTGTGGCAAAGGATTGCAGTGCTGAAATCCAAGAGCCTTTCTCCAAGTGATTTGTATAATGCCCCACGGAAAGCCTGGAACCAAACCTCAGCTCCCTGATTCTTCGTTCAGGGCTTTGGCCAAAAACTTGTCTTTTCTGGAAGGACAATTTTAAAATTCTATCCTGCTTTTAGCCCACGTTCGGAAAACGACCGTGTGACTGGCAATATCTACTCAGGAGTGGCCTGGGGTTGGCAGGGTGCAGCCCACTGGTGACACTGTATGGCATAGCTTTTTAAATCTAGATACACTGAATTAGACATAGTGCTTTTATTGTGCTGCAGATTTTCTTACCCACGTTGGTGCCTGTGCAGAAATCACAGGGTACGTCCAAATACCTAAATGTGCACTGAGTCAAGCAGGCTTTAAGAGGTGGTCATAGTCTGAAAAAATGTGGATTGTGCAAATGCAAAAACAAAAATAATTGGGATCCTGGCACAAGAAGGAGAGGAGAAGCACTAAGGTTAGAAAAGATCAGTGGAAGTAGCAGCTGCCAAAGAGAGATTGTGGCTCCCATCACGTACACTTGTTTCAGGCAGTACTTTATATTTGAGCAAGAGCAGCATTAGGCTTTCAGTACTAATGGTTTGGTTTGAATTTGATTCAAATTTCAATTCACTTTGCTATTGTGAAATGAGTTGACCACCGGAGATGTCAGGTTCTTGCACTGGGAAGCGCAGTAAGCCGCAGTGACAAGCACTGGATCACTGGCAGCCTGTGTAGCAGAGCCAAGGGTCTGCCCAGCCTTACAGACCTGGGGGCACTTCTCTTTCAAGTAAGTGTTCCCACAGGGTGCTGCAGGTAAGGCGGCTTTTCTAGTCGTACATCCATAGACTCATAGGTGCCCTTCCTTACAGCACTGTGCCTTTTTACAGAGTCAGTTAACATGAATTCCCTACATGTAAGGGGGCTGTACAATGAAGTGAATGCCCAGGAAAGCTGGTGCTGAGGGCAGGTTGTTACAGGGACATCCCATGCGATGGGAGTTGCCAACTCCAGTGAGATAAGTGGAGGGAGTCCTTACATCTCTTTAACACTCTCCACCTCGTAAGTCCACACACAGAAAGTGTTATTTGTAGGGAAGATGCCTGAGAAAATGAAGCTCTTGATCTTCATCCCACTGCAGCCAGCAGAAGTTTTGTCAATTGTTATTGCTGGGGATGCATTTGGGTCTAGAAAGTTAATGCATACTGAGCCCATCACAGTGAGGTTTGACCCATCAGCAGACAGATCTGAAGCCACAGACAGCCTATCTCCTATCTTCATGTTGATTTGTTCTGCTGCTGAATCCCTGCCCCTGTCCTTACCAAGCCATTTGCTGACTCATCAGCTTGTGCATTTGCCCTAATTAGTCATATGCAAACACTATTTTATTCAGGAAGTTCTCTTAAGTTGCAATATGAACTTAGTACGACAGTAAAGGTCAAGAAAAGTGACTAAGGTATTATATACTGTAGTAAGTTCCTGCTTACTGTAGCAAGCACTGCCAATGCGGGAATGAAAACGTGTATGCAAAATTTTAGTTGAGTGACACAAAAGTTTACTAAGGGGGGGATGTGAGGAGGGGGGGAGCGTTTGCTTAACATGTCTCTAGAGCTGATAGTATGAAATCCTTAATTGCAGAACAAGTCTCCACTAACATCCTCCTGAAACCCAGTTGGTTTTGATGCAGTATTCTTTATTACAAGCTTAGGTTAAGCATGTTCGGCATGAGAGAAATGTGTCTAGTAAGGAGACCACAACACTTACTCACAGTTCCTCAGCCAGATCATTCTGGGAAGCCTGACATCTTTGAACCATTAACTTGGGCAGTATTAGTAATGTAAATACTAAGATTTTTCTGTGGTGCCTTCTACTCGAGGATTGCTAACATGTTTTGAGCCTTTGTGCCTGAATGATCTAAAAAGATCATAACCTAGCAAGAGAGCTCTCAACAAGGAACTTTTTTGATGTATTACAGATTATGTGAATTTGGGTAATAAAGGTGCACAAGTGGATCCCAATGCTTATGGACAGGAAAATTGTCATTTGAAGGAATGTCATTTGAAGCCTACTGGGCAGGATATACCAGGCTCTGTAGTGAGTGCTACAGCTAGGCAGTCCCTGGTCTGGTCCACACCGGTATTTCTTGGTCTTTAAAGGCAGTGAGGGTACAGAGATTGCAGTCAAAGGGCAAAAGAGGCTTTCACTTCTGAGTGTGGCCAACTCACCAGGAACTACTTCATCCTCACACTCAGATTAGAGAAGCTGCTACAGCTACTGTGAGTTGTACCAGCCTCCTTTGAGGCATGGGAAATACCTTTCGTAGTACCACTTCACTACTGAAACTACCCTGATGTGGTCCCTGTGGCAGAGGCTCTGATGGGGAAGGTGGTACTTAGCTGGGCATGTAATTTCTGCTCCAGTCAGGAGATTCCCCCCATTTCATCAGGGAAATCCCTTAGGGGTTCTTATGGTGGGTCCATGTACTAAAATAGTGCATGGCTGCCATGTTTAAACTGTCCATAATTCATTTTGAAGCATGAACTTGTCTGTGTAGGGTTTCATGGTACTTATGTTAAGAGGCTGGAGTTTGAGTCTTGCTGTGATTGTTTCTCTTCTCAAGACTCCAATGAGCACAGAACAGCAGAAATATCAGTAGTCCACAGCCACGCTGCCATACACTATCGTGCTGTCACATCTCATAAGCTAAGTAAAGCTGGGCTTTGTCAGCTTTCGGATGAGAAACCTTAAAGGAATAAAAGGAATCTATAGCACCTGTGTCTCTTTATCGTATCAGACTGCTGGGGGCAGGAGCAATTCATTCCATGCAGCAGTTCCTTGTGATTTCTGTTAAATGCCACGTTCACAGCTTTTTCTACAGAAGAAATTAAAAAGCCAAACCAACTCACGGCTGTATGCAAAGAATGACTGCTCACTACCTGGACGTTCAGAACCCACCACAGAAGTGTTAGGAAGGTGCAGCACTGCAAGGACGATGCTTTGCCCTGTGGGTATAACTTACAACATCACATATACACACAGCAGCACAAAGATGTTACTTATGCCTGTCAAAGCTGGTTTTTAAAGGTGTTGTTACTTCTGAGCTGCAAACGGAGTAGTCTCAATGTTTGGCTTCATGTGATCCCTTCATGTCGCTGCTGAGGAAGCCCTGAAGATGTAATGGAACCTCTGAGCTCTGAGGAGCCCCTCCACCTGGAGCTGTACTGTTCCTGCCTCCCCACACTATACAGGGTACGTAGCTACAGCTACTGCGGAGCCTTTAATTTGAAATGTGCGGGCTATGGCCCAAATTTTTCTCTCCCTGCGCTCCCACGGCTGTGGCCTGACTCCTGAGCATCTGTGTGGCTGTGTTTAATAACCGCTTGTATCAGTACAGGCTGGGGAATGACCTGCTGGAGAGGAGCTCTGTGCAGAAGGACCCTGGGGGTCCTGGCTGATGACAAGTTGGCCATGAGCTAGCAGTGTGCCCTGGTGGCTAAGAGAGCAAATGGGATCCTGGGACGCATCAAAAGGAGCATTGCCAGCAGGTCGAAGGAGGTGATCCTCCCCCTCTACTCTGCCCTGGTCAGGCCCCACCTGGAGTATTGTGTCCAGTTCTGGGCTCCCTGGTATAAAAAAGACAGGGATCTCCTGGAGAGAGTCCAGCGGAGGGCTATGAAGATGATTAAAGGACTGGAGCATCTCCCCTATGAGGAAAGGCTGAGTGAGCTGGGCCTGTTCAGCCTGGAGAAAAGAAGACTTGAAAGGGGGGTATGGTCAATGTTTATCAATATCTGAAGTGTGGGACACAGGGGAAAATGGCCAGCCTCTTCTCAGTGGTCTGTGGAGACAGGACAAGGGGCGATGGCCACAAGTTGTAGCACAGGAAGTTCCGCACCAACATGCGGA
>VZTU01033894.1:924569-977988 GCA_013400835.1 Zapornia atra | reverse complement strand
AATTTCCTTATCCTGGATGTAATCTGCTTTCTTCAGAATGTAAGAATCAGTATGCAAAGCTTATCCTTCCTTCCTAAAGGCAGGGCTTAAGAAAGAGAATTTGTTGTTTGCTTTTTCCTGTAGACTGAGTTCAAAGTTGGGACTGTTTCTTATAAAGCAGTAAGGAGTATTCGGATTGCTTCTGTTGTAGCGTTTTAATCAAAAACATAAAGCTCTATCTGTGGTACGCTCGTCCTGGGGGCAGTTGAGCAAAGATGGCTAAGAAAAAAAGGAAGGATATGAGCTCACCAGAGAACATATTGACAATATCAAGAATTTCTAGAGAACTTGTTTCTTTTAGAAGGGTTTAGATTTGACGGGGCCTGTGTTCTTCAAGGGAGAAGACCTTCTGGTCCTGTCCTTCTGTGATAAAACTTTGGCTAATTATGTCTAGATAGCGATTTTGGCATGTGTTAAGATCCCTTCATTCCTTGTCTCTCCCCTGTGCTTGTATTTGGATAGCTCTTGATAGTTAGTGAAGCTTGTGTGCTTAATTATGTGCTGTGAGATGCAGAAATGATGGAATTTGACCAAGTGTGTGTCTCAGCCTTACATAAGTGAAATTTAGTCATGATAGCAACTGGAAGTGTGGATTCGTTTACTGCTTTGTTGAATCCACTCTTTGAGGAAGTCCTGAGCTTCTCATATACATTCAGGGGTTAAGGTTCTGTAAGAAACAAACTATCAGCAACGTGATAAGCTATTGAGTTATTTGGGTTTTAGCTGTTCTCCAGTAGTTGTATCATTTTCCTGTGCTCCTGGGTTTTCCTCTGCCTGCTACAAGGAGCAAGTTTATCTCTGTGGGTGAAGCAGTATTGTTGGGAGCTTTCTTTGCTTACTGACGTTGATTTGATTCAAATATAAGGTTTTTGTTGAGAAGTATGTTGGCTTTTTTCTCTCAATATTCTTTAAAGAAACTCTAGTGCACAGATGGCTGATGCTATGAAAAGTTTTTCCCCGGGTCTGTGATGTGACACTTCACGGTTAGCAGTGTAATTCCTGCACCATTTTAATTAAATGAGCCATTTAGGGTTACTGGTTACTATGGTAGTGGCTTGCAGCTGGTAGATATGCTAGAAAAATGGATCTTGGATTGGTTTCAGTCATTGTAGCATAATATATAATATTATGGGTGTTAAATAAAAGGAGAAGAGGAAGGATTTAAAAAAAATTATTTCTTGAGTGCTCAGCCTGAGTTTTAGGACAGTATAAACCAGTGGAATTTAACATCCTGACTTGATCCTACAGGAAAAACTTGAGCTTCTCAGTTTCTCAGAGTTGGAACTTGAAACTTTAACTCTGGTGTCTAAGGGGATGATTTGAGAGACCAGGGTTTTGCTACTGGATCTCTGCCACCGAGGTCCAGCTCCAAAATGTGTTTGAGAAGCTTGGGTCCCGTGCCGCTGGCTGCGAGGGGCAGTGGCTACTGCTGGCTTTTCTTAAACCTGCGTGAGGTGCTTAGGGATTGTATGTGCCACTGCCTTTTGTCTCTTAATTTCTTTCAGTGCTGGTGGAACTGAGCCACCATTGCTAGAGTCGAAAGTGAATACAAAACCCTTTTGTATATACTCTACTGTACCTCTCTACACGTTGTAAGATGAGGAGAAATCTTTCAGTAAATGTCCTGCAGGTACAGGGAGGGCAGAGTGGTTTCTGCCTTGTAGAAGGATGGTTTTCTGCTTTTTGGATTTTTCTGGGCTGTTTACCTTGCCATAGAGCTTACCAGGTGGTAGTGCCTGTGGTGTCTGTACTTTGCCATTTCCTCAAACATAGAACAGTTTTGAATTCCTTTGATAAAAGTGATCAGAAATTACAGTGCTCTCTAAGGATGAAGGCACCAGCATTAGTGCTTTCACCCTTCCTCCTTGTTATCAAGGCACTAAAAATCAGGGAAGAATAGCTACATTCTGCAGGTATTTTCCATAATTTTACTCTGTTGGTGCTTTGGCCTCCTTTTATCAGTGAAGGTCTGATATATGGCAGTATATCGATGGCAGTAGTTGGAGGGTTTTCTGGCTTTTGTTTACAGAAACAGTTGCTTTGCCCTTTTAAAACAGTGTTTCCAGTCAGCAGTCAGGGTCTCTTGGTTGGTATGCTTGAAATGCCAATAGTGGAGAGGTCTAGTGTATATATGATCCAATGGTCCACTCGTGAGGTTGTCTGTAGTAATAAGAGGTTTTTGTTTCAAGTACTTTCAAGCTTTTTTAGCAACTCTGCCTTCTGTATAAAGGCTTTTTCCTTTCTGTGGTCTCTGGAGGCACATGCTGGACCATTTTTTGGGAAGGGGAGAAGGCTGTAGCTGATAACTTTTATCAGCACCTTAGGTCTGGCAGTTAAGTCAGCTATTGGTTTAAAGGTGGAGGTGTGAAGTGGACATTCTTAATTGCCATTCCCATTTTCGGCTTCCTTTCTCTCTTTTCAGAAATGTTCATCAAAGCCTTATTTAGATTAAGCCAAGTTCATGCCAATGTCTTTTTGTAAGCCTAGAGAAAGCAGGGAAACATAGTTGCATGCTGTGTTTTTACTGCTATCACAAGAGAGGCCAGAGAAGACCACCCTGCTATCACGTGTGAGACTTCGGTCAGCAGTGTGCATTTACTTTTAGGTTCTTGCTTCCTCTTGACATGGTGAAAGCAACTGTAGGACCTTTGTTCCTCTCTATCCTTGAACTGTAATGCCTGAAGTTTATAAGGCTTTTTCCAGGACTCTTGATTGCTGATGGTGGAGGGAAAAAGGAGTCAATAAATGTTAACAAAGCTAGAAAATATCAGCAATGTTGGGGTGTAAGCCCAAACCCTTCTGACGCTCTTAATGCACACATTCACTTTGGTGTGCTGCTGACTCAGAAGAGCCTGCGTAACAATGGATCCAATTCTTGAGTGTGTTCATGTTGTTCAGTAGTAATATCACACCAGTTTATGTTAGAAGGCAGGATTTCAAGTAGGCTCATGTGAGATTTTTTTCAGTATTAAAACCAGCATTGAATAACAGAAACTGCTGATTTTTGAGTATTCTTTTTTTTTTTTTGTATTGCAGAGGAGAATTTGGCAGGATTATCTCAATTTATTCTTGAAGAACTTGGTGTTCTGATATGCCAGTGAAATAATTCTTACCTGATTGTAGAGTATGCATTGTTAAGTAAATGGGTGGTGGGGGAGTACTGCATGGTTCAGCAGTGGTATAGAAAGCATCTAGATTTTCCTGGTGATACTGGTCTTTCAAGGAGATGCAAATACTGATCTGATTACAATATGTGTTCTTTAAAAAAACAAAGTGCTTCAAAACAAAAACAAATCTTGCAAGAACCTTGACAAGAAGGTGCAGTAACCCATTTCTCACAAGCTGATGTCCAAAAGAAAGGAATGTTCCAGGTTACAAGTCATCAGCTCAAATGCTCCTTTTATCTTCGCATACACAGTTATATGGGCAGGTGTTTACATGCCTCAAAAAAAACCCACCTAGGTAATGCATGGAAAGAACTTGGACCTTAATCATCTTTTCATGTTATAACAGCCCTTTCTCTTTGAATTCAAATGCTCAAACTTTGAGCATTTTGAGCCTCTCTTGAGAAAGCTCCTTTGTACTGGAGCAGGCAGAAGAGCACGTGGGACAACCTTAGGTTTTCCACTAAGTACTGATCTGGACATACTTGGGAGTTTAATAACAGTGGGAACTACAAAAATGGCCTGGGAGAGAAGGTGAGCCTTTTTGCTTTAACAAATGACTGAAAATCCAGGAACGATACAGGTTTCCAAGTTGCACCGGATAAGAAAGGCTGTTAAGCTTTTCTTCTACAGAGGTCTCTGCTATCTAGCTTAGAATAAAAGCTCCTATGAAAATTAAGTTCTGAAATTATTAGAAACATGAAATCCAGTGACTACATGCCAGCATACATATAAATATAGTTTATGTAGGTGACAACCACTTTAGGGTTCTTTGATGTGGAGCCATAGCCTCAGTTGATGTAAATTAACTCAGGTTCATTGAAGTTACTCCTGTTCATACCATCCTGGTGGTTTGGTCGAAGGTCTCCAAGTAAGAGAAGCTTCACTGGATACATAATCTGTAATTTTTGTCTGCTGAAGCCTGATAAAACCAGGACTTATACAGAAATGCAGTCTTCTTTCAAGTGACTGGTGCTGAGGAACTGGTGCTTCAAGAAGATACATTAGTAGCTCCTTAAAGATACCCAGTAGATAATGAACTTTGTGTGTGCTAGGAAGGGACACTGTGCAGCTTCTGTTTAATTTGGCTCGGTGTGAATGAATTCTTGTTAAGTGTTCTGAGGAAAAATGTTACAACAGATCTTGTAACTCACTACACTAAAACAGAGCCTGAAGTCCAAGTGAAGAATTGAGGAAACTGAATCAGCAGCACTGAACTGTGCTATTGTATTTACAACAGTGGAAGGTTTTACAAAGTAACTTTATTAAATAACCTTTTCAACCCAGATTGTAATAGTTGTGGAAACATTACCTGAAAAAGATGACCCATTTCGTTTACCAGAACGAGTCGTTCAGCCGTCAATCCTCAACCAAAACCAGACTGGTGTTACTTCATGAAAATTCTCGCACTTCCAGAAGCAAAAGAATTTGAGGCCAGGACTTCTGTGAAGTCATATTCATACTGCTCCAAATAAGAATAGTAGGTGGACTGTTAAACTAAACAGAGTTACTAGAGGATTACTAGAGACTGCCCTCCTTACGTTTGCCTCCAGCTCACGCACGTTGGAAGAGATGGGGATACGCTCTAAGAAACAGAAAACTTGAAGTAACACACATCAGAGAGAAAAGCTGCGTCTTCTACTAGCTAAGCTGAAGAAATGAGCAGCTCTGTGTGATTTAGCTGATGCAGGGAATCTTCAGTGCTCTGTCTTTCAGAAAAGACTTTTTCCTTGCACCCTACTGAATCTACTGGATGTAGAGCTGATATTGCTTTAGGCTTCTTGTCCTAGCTATTGCTGTTGTGTTCTTGATTGTTTAGTGGATCTGTCTGTTCTTTATTCATACTGAAAATTAAAATTTTATCTCTCCTGTTTTAGTGCTTTAGTTCTTGAAACCTTTGATCATGAAATACCCTGTTAACTGAAAGCAATTGAGGAATGTGGGGTGAAGAACTTGGATGGAAGCAGTGAGGGGAAAATATCCAGCCTCCATTCTGGAAAACCTGATGCAATGATATAAAATGAATTATACGTTTTAAAGCCTTGATTTAGACTAAAATTAGTTACTTTATCGGCAGTCCTCATCTGTTTGAAGAGAGCAGTTCGTAGCTAAAACATTAACAGAGACAGCTATCTTGTGGATACGTTTTGTGTTGGGTTTTTTTGAGAGCCTGGTAGAAGCAAAAGCAGAAGGGCTGAAGGGAGGGGAGCACTTGGTGACTAGTTCTGTCAAGCCCATGTCCAGATACCTCTTTTGAATAGCTGTGGTTTTTCTGTAATGATAAACACCATTTAACTACCATATATCTTTCATCCTGAAGGGCAGAGCACAGCTAACTAAAAGGGGGAAAGAAAAAAAGCTGTATTCTAGGAAAAAGCTGAATAACCTTGTTGGAAAAAAAAATAATAAATTGAGAGTGTTCTTACAAACAACTACTGTATGCTGTGTGGTTATTTTAAAACAGTAAATTACTATGCAAAGGTAAACTATCAGTGGGTTACATTGTGCAGTAAGACAGAGCAGAATCACTTTACCACTTCTGAATTAGAAGTAATAATTTTGGAAGCTTTTACCTTCTCACTCACACTTTCTTAGTGGGGAGGTAGTTGGGTTTCAGGTCAGTCCGAGGCCGACTCCAGGTGACAAGATTTATTATTTCTGCAGTCTGGTCCTGTGCTGGCCTCAGGAGTTCCAGGGCTCTGCTGCTGGCTCTTACATGCCATAATTTACCTATCTGTAAGGTGGCTGTTTATATAAACTTCCCGGTCTTGATAGTAAGTTAAGGCATAGCTCTGTGGAGTCTCTCTCCCCGTGATGGCTTTGCAAACAGCAGTGGGTTTCAGCATTCGTTCCATTTCTGCTGCTGTAGCTGATTGTCTGAACCGCCTGCTTGCTCCCTTAATCCATGAGGTCTTTTTTTCAATTGGGGATTTTTTTTGGTGGTGGCCTGTAACTCCCCTCGTGTAAAGAGCATGGTTTAAAATTGCTATGTTGGAAGGTAGCATACAGCAGAATAAATTCTAGTAGTTTATGTTCAGTGGTCTTATCTATGCTTGGATATTATGCTAGTTTCTGTAGTAAATCTCTCTTAAATCTTTCCTCGCTGTATGTAAGGAACCTCTGATTTTCTCTCCTGAGTTGGATTACTGGGCTGTAGTGCTCATTAATTTATAACGAGCAAGACTCCCTTCTAGAAAATCACATGCTTGTGATTACACTCAAGATTTGGGTGTGGGGTTTTTGTTTGCTTTGTTCAGTATTTTGCTTACAAGAACTCTCTAGCCAGACTATAAAATAAGGTGAACTGGTAAATAAAACTGGCCATAATGGTGAAAGCAAGGGTACTTAAGATGAGGTCAGAGCAAGAAGAGGCAAAGCTGTGACCCACAGCTCATCGTGAGCTGGTAGCTGAGAGAGTGCACTAATTCTATGCTGCAACTACAGAAGGAAGGCAGTGCACCTCTTCTATCTGGTTTGGAAAAAGTTAGATTTATGGAGAATTTGCAGGTACATTGCAGTTTCTGGAAAGCCCCCCTTTTGAACTGAGCACAGTCTGAAGCACCTTTTCCCCTGGATACCAGAAACTAGTAGCCTTGTAAGCCAACACACAAGATGAAGCTGGTCCTTGAGCTCTTTCTTCCCCACCCCATTGCTTTTTCCCATGTTTAAGCAGTAAAGATTGGGGCTCCCTTGCAAGACCTACTGTAGTGGACACAGTTGCTCCTATCCTTGGCTCACAACCTGCTTTATTTTTGCTTGCTGAGCGATGAACAGTCCGTGCGGCTGGGAGGTGAGTGGGAATGGGGATCTTGATCAACTTGAATGAAAAAGTATTTTTAGGGTAATATGGGGGCTAATTGGCATATTTTCTCTCTATGCCAGGTGGAAGATGAGGGACTTTTGTTTTTTGGGGTGGGGTTTTTGTTTAGTTTTTTGGGTTTTTTGGAATACCTGTGTAATTAGCTTGCTCTATATTTAAATTACTGGATTTGCATGTTCTCTTATAGTGTAAATCCATTTATCATATGAAGTTGTCTTTAGTGAAGTTGTCCTGTGCTAAGTGCTGGGCTTGCCTGGAACTTCTTTCCATAGAAGAATAGTAAATATTGCATCTAGCAGCTCTGCATAAAATAAAGATCTGAAAAGCATCAGAGGAAATCAAATGGCTGCATATCCAGCACAGACAAAATAGTAGAGAGCTGTTGTAATACGCTCTTTGACATTGCATCTTTTAAGTAAGGTTGTATCCAGTTGGTATTTTGTTGGCTGAGGTGTTGAGGGCAAGAGTGGTCAGCCTGGATGTGCCCAGGGTTGAGGTCTTCAGCTGGTCCCCACGAGCACAGCCAGCAACTCAGCTGTCCTGTGGGTGTCTGCTGGGCTATGGCTGCAGACCATAGGAAGGAACCACATCTCTGTCCATGCAGCTGTGCTGGCAGAAGCAGCTGGTTTAGGCTGGGCAGGAAAGGATGACCCAAGTTTTATACCAACTGCAGGAATGAATTCAACCTTAAAAGCTAAATAGGAGGCTGCGTATGGGATTAATTTCTAAGTTTCAATGCCATCACGATGACATAGACTGTTAAGGTATTATTTTGTTGTTACAGCTGTGTCTTGTCTTTTTTATGGAATGAAGAAAAATTGAAGCTGATATATAAATATATATATTTTCTCCATATATACTAGAATATATAATATATATGCTATAATATATGTAATAGAGTGTATCTTCTAAGCCAGCTATTTTCAGTATTTGCCAGTTTTATGGTCTTGGGAGAGGTTGTATCTGTCGTGAAAGTACTGTGTATGAAGTACTGTACTGGCAAATGATGGGAATTACTCTCAGAACTGAAAACTAAAGTTCAATACTGGGATGTTACCAGATTTGAGGGATGTTATTCACTTGAATTATATTGCGTCCACATGGTATGCTTCTGTGAGACTGTTTAAGAGCAGATACTGTGATAAAAAGAAAGCCACTCAATGGTAGGAAGCCATTCTAAAGAGAAAAATGTGAATCACTGTCAGAAGATGTTTATAAATTTTTAGAATGTGCTCAAAACCAGGATCAAGAAGGATGAGCCTGGATTAATTAATATGCACACAATAGTTATGGGAACTAAAAGCAGCTAGAGAGGAAAAAAAAAATCTACCTGAAATAGTATGAGAGAGAGGCTAGAAAATAGCTAACACCAGTAAAGCAATGTACAGGGGAAAAATCCAGCCCGATTACATGTGTTAATGTAATATTGTCTACACAGCATGGAATTTTCCTGACACTGGGTGACGATGTAAGAAACTAGGAGGAGACAAAGTTGACACGCTATGCATTTTAGGATGTCTGGCTTTTTGATCTAGTTAGTATTTTTTAATTGAAATTTATCAGCTAATGATGGCATCTTCCAAGGTTCTTCTTGGCCTTAGTTACTGGTGGTAAACAAGCAGGAACAAAGCAGGTTTCAGTGTGCCCATTGATTAGTTTTACACCTGAAGAGATGAAAACTGGGTTGGGGGAATCACTTGTAGAAATATGCAGTGGTGGGTGGAGGGGGTCTTTGGGACAGCACAAGGAACAATATTTTGCTTGAGACACACTTGGGCCAGGTTGGTTCATCTTACTGTAATGACAGGAGTTGCACGCTGGAGTACAGAGGATGTGGTGACATTGGTGACTGGAGCACATGGGGCTGCTGCTGGCGTACTTTGTTCTAAATACTCCTGGGCCAATTATTCTTGCTTGCTGCACAAGCCTGCTGTAAAATTTTGTTTCTATTCACCTTGCTGTGTTTTAAAGCCTTTGTGATTTGAGGCAGTGAGCGGAAGCCTGGTGTTAATGTCCTTCAGCCAAGCTCTGGGCTCAGATGCAGTGAGTCCTGGTGGTGAAATGCTTTGCCCTAGGTCTCTAACTCGGGTATCTTTGGGAACTCAGATGTTTATTCAGCTATTGCATGTGAACCTATCACAGATAAAATGTACCTAGTATCGGGCTTAAAGCTGTGGGTGAAACACCGCTTTTTGTGAGCTGCAGTGAATGACCTGCTTTGGATTGCTCTCTGTTTCTGTATTCTGGTGGCAGAAATACAAAATGGAAATGAGTGTCTGGCACTGAAATCATGCAGGGAGCATCATACCTGAAAATGTATGCAATTTCCTGTCTAGCATTGGCATTTCTGTAACTTTCATTGCACGTGTAATCGGCTCTTCAGCTGACATCTTCTGAATCTTTCAGTATTTCTCCTTCATGCAAGACTGGTAGCAGAAGGTTGCAATGCAACTCTGAAATTTGGGGTTTATTTTAAATGGAGCTCGGGTTCCTGTTGTCTCTAGTGAAGACTGTGAGTTTTACGCATGGGTACTTCTGAAAATCATTCATAACTTTTATTATTTATTTAAGCTGATTTAGGGTCAGTTAGTACCTCACTGTTTCAAGTCCTGTTCCTTGGGCACCGCTCCACTTACTTGTTTGTTTTTTTTCCTAGTTGAGCCCAAGCTTACTTCAGAAATGTATTTTCTTCACAGGAATTCAACGTCCTCTAAGTGACTACCCAAAAAAGTTGTGGGGATGTACACACAGTGATTGTGTGCTCATATTTACTTTGGGCAACTGGAACTAATGAAGCTTAGAGTAATTATGATGGTAAAGGATTTCTTTTTTGGTTTTTTTATTATTTAGTGGCATCCTTTTGTTGAGACAACTCTGACTTCACTTGGTAATTAAATTCGAACCGTGAAAGACACCTTTTCCCTATTAATTTGATCCATTAAAGAAACGCTCGATGAAGCTGGTAGTTAATCTTGCTCTTTAAATTGCTGGGCTTTAGTCCGATTGGTTATAGCTTAGTTTTAAAAAGCAGCTAAAATTAGTGATTTGTTGTGCTCTACAGTTTAAGCATCTATCTATAGTAGGAGCCTTTCTAGAAAGGAAATACCTAGTGAGAGGGAGCAGAGGCTGCTGCTCGCACAGCAGCAGTTGGTACCAACCTTGCCCCTTTTCCTTGAGTTTTGCCCATCACAAAGCCAGGCAGCGCTCCAGCCAACAGCACTTGATTCTCTTACTCAGGGATTAATTTTTAACTGAAGTGCTACGAGCTTGATTTGAGCAGTGTGATAAATAATTCAGTGGTGGTGAGCGAGTTTTGACTGTTGGTGTTGAAGTCGTCTGCTGAGCACGCTGAAACCAGGCAAAATCCAGAAATTAGCTGGAATACTTTCACAGACACTAAGCCTTCAGAAAGAAAACGAAAGAGCAAGGGCTGAAACAGAAACTTGTGAGGTTTACGTCTGTTTTCCTCTCTTGCGTGGTCCTTCTCTACATGCCCTTGTAATTCACAGAAGCCTGACAGATCTTGAGACTTGAACCACACAACGTTACGGCCAAAGCACGAGGGTTTTTTACTTAAAAGTGTGTCTGCAGTTGAAACAGGAAGCCGTGACAAGACTGCCCGCATCTAGGCATGTGGAAACCAATTGCTTCTAGTAATTTTCCCTTGAGTTTCTGTTTGTAAGACAAACTTTTCTGCAGGTGAAGGGATCCTGAATGAGCAGCTACCAAAGAAATATCAGAGGTGTCAAAGTGGATCCGCTGAAGGCAGCGGAATTACTTGTTTTGGGGAAATCTGTTGTGTAAGAAGGAGGACAAGGAAAATCCAAAATTTTTTTTTTTTTTCTGCTCCACCTTTAGAGAAAAGACACTGGAGGCCTGTCTTCAATCAGAAATGTTGAATTGATCAGGTTATATAGCCAAAATATTTTTTCAGGATTGTTAAAGGTTAATGGCTGTTTCTGGATAGACCTGTATGTCGGGAGCCTCAAGCTTCTCAGACCAAGATATCCCTGACTAGAGCAGGAATGTTGTCACAGGGATATTGAATGTGAAGGAATCTGCAAGATGAGAAGCATTACAGCAATTTTAGGCTGCCATTGTGAGGAACACAAACTTACATTCACAGAAACCAAAACTGTTTGTTTGTCTGGATTTTTTTTTTTTTTTTTGCTACTAATCAATAAGTTAGTTTTCCAAAGACCTCCATTATTATTATGTTAATGTTTCTTATGACACAGAAATACTGTTCCTGTGATCTAGTAGCCTGATTTTTTTGCCACCAAAGGAGAAAACATAATGCTATTCTTGCATCTTAAAAAATTTACAATTCTGAAAGTCAAGCTCTCCGTGCTTCTTTCTGCTGGCAGTGGCAGGAGGAGAGGATGGCAGAGTTGGGGATGGATGGGGATGCCGTATAGTTTTCTGAAGATAGAAAAAAATGAAGGTAATCATAGAAGAGATTCTGTTTGCTTTGTCTTTATTGGAGCTTACTAAATTTCTTTCTTAATTCAAGGCATTCATGCTTCCAATGTCAGTCTTGGTAGTATTGTCACATGTTTCTGCAGAAACTAAGCAGGTTTCGGGTGGTTGTGGGTAGCACGTCAGGGAGAGGACTGAAAATGTGTTGCTTTGAGTATTTGTCACAGAATCATAGAATGGTCTGGGTTGAAAGAGACCCCAAGGATCATAGAGTTTCAACCCCCCTGCCACAGGCAGGGCCACCAACCTTACGTTGAGTCTGGTTTGCTATTTCCCAGGCAATAGCAGCTTGCAAATTGCTTTCCTCTGTCATTTATGGTACCTCTCAGAAGATGTGTACTAATTAAAAAGTGCCTTTGCACAGATCTGCAGACTTAGCAACATGAATTTGGCAGCAGCAGTATGTGACTCTGTCTAGTGAAATTTATTCCTAAGCTGCTGTAGTAAATGTAACTCAGCGGGGCTTTCTTTCTATCTTCAACTAGTGGCATTTAATCTCCATGAAATAACATTAGAAGGTGTGCAACTCTGAAATATAAAAGCGGTGTTTATAGGCATCTTGCAACTTTCATGAAAATCAGTGGAAACAAGGGGGATCCTACAGATTAATGCTACTGCCTTTTGCATCTCAGGTGTATGCAGAATGAAAGCAGGGTGCCTTTGGAAGGCGTAAACATATAAAAAGAAGAATGAACAATAATACCATTTTAAAACAATAGCATTTTTAACTTCAGTGTCATAAATTCTACAGGGACCACAGCAGCATTGAGTTGCTGTTCTAATATAAGAAAACTGTGGAGCTCCTGTCTCATAATGTTTAGTCCAAGACTCACGTGACAGGCGCATGGGACAGGCGTGAACTGGTGTGGGTACTGGGCAAAGGGAGAGTTATCTGCCTTACTGACTGAGTCTCTGTTGTTTCGGAGCTTGCTCTTTGTCCTTTCCTTCCTGTGTCCTGGGGTAGGTGAGTCTGGCAGAGGCCATGGAAGGAGAGTGAGCCAATTCTTTACAGCTGGGGATTTCCAGTATAGATGACGCTATGGAACAGGATATACTAGAGAAAGAGGTATTCTGGATTACCTGAAAAGCAGGACGCCTCATGCTGAAGTAATGTCCTTGCTTACCTGACCTGTTGAATGGGCTTTGTAAGGATGGTAAAAAGGGAAGAACTTGGAGTGTGTAAATGATACTACGGGAGTGTCAAGCTGGAAATAACTTGCACAGTGGTATTTCATGTGGACTTAAGGGGTTAGGAAAGAGGAAGGAAGCAGGATTTCGAGGCCTGAAAGGCAGTCAAGGTATGAGGTAAGCATTTCAGAAGCAGTGCTGCTTGAAGAACTGATCTTGTTGAAAGATAGTGGGTTTGAATTTAGTTTTGGGAGAGCGTAGCTGCAGTAGTACTGTTATACACAGAATTGCGTTTACACTTAAATTGAGGTTTTAAATTATTCAACGTGGAGAACGGGTTAATTGGCCACTGGGCAGCTTAGTTTCAAATTTAACTTGCATTAAACAGAGCTCTGTTTCCTATATTAACCCCAAACTTTGTTTATATAGGATTAGCTCGGAACGCAGAAAAGAGAAATCCAGAGATGCAGCCCGGTGCCGGAGGAGCAAGGAATCGGAAGTGTTCTATGAGCTGGCTCATCAGCTGCCCCTGCCCCACACCGTGAGCGCACACCTAGACAAGGCATCCATTATGAGACTGACCATCAGCTACTTGCGCATGAGAAAGCTGCTAGATGCTGGTGAGCAAATAACCTAGCAGAATCTGGAGAAAGGGCTGGAGGTATATTGAGGAAGAAGCTATTTCCTCAGGTATATTGAGGAAGAAATAGCTCCTTCCTCAATCAGTTAAATAATATCATCAGTTAAATAAATAACAGCTCCATCCTTTCTGTGGAAAGGCGGAAGGCGTTACGGTAGAAATAGGCTCTTGGTGATTACACAGGAAAGGTATGGCCACAGTTCAGCCACCTGTTTTCCCCTTTCTGTGCCGATGATCCCAGTTAGCTCCCCATAGTAAGGTGAACTGTAGTGCCATTTTCAGTCTCAGCTGTTTGACCCTTCTCCCAGAGTTAAATTATTTCATTTTACTCTTCCCCTCCGCTATCCCCCATAGAGTTGGTTGCTCCAACTGTGCTTTACTGAACTGTAGGTGGTTGGTGGACAGCTGACTTAAACTGTAGGTGCTTCTTAATACAGTGTGAGGAATTTTTTAAATTTGTACTTCACTGAAGGTGAGGTTAGCTGAGGGCTGTGCCTGTATCTCTGCATGAGTAGGCTTATCTACAAGATTATCTGACTTAGCTTATGAACTGGTGTCTGTACAGCATGCCAGTATGCTGTACTGGTTATTTGTACTCATGCATGCCTGCCTGTACCATATGGAGGAGTAACTTTGGTAGCCATACTCTGAAATACCTCCTAGAAAGATCCTGAGACAAGTTTGTAATGCTTTTCTGAGATAAATGGTAATATTTTTGCCATGTAGACTCTCTCCTTAAGGTGGAAGGTTTACTAGTTTATGCCCAAAAGCACAGAGGTTTAACCTCACTGAGTGTCTGTGGTATGTGATGCCATTCCTAGAACTTGAAGAATTTAACTGAGCGCTTAGATATGTGAATTGTGCTGGTTTTGAACAGCTCTGCAAGACTGACTGCTTGCAGATTGGTGCCAGAAGTCATTCCTGGTGGTGAGTAAAGAATGGATGATGTTTCCTTAAAAATGTGTGGCTGCTTGTAGGTGAGCTGGAGACTGAAGCCAAAATGGAGAGGGAGCTGAACTGTTTCTACTTGAAAGCTCTTGATGGATTCGTCATGGTTCTGTCCGAAGATGGGGACATGATTTACATGTCTGAAAACGTGAACAAGTGCATGGGACTCACTCAGGTGAAACACTGACACTTGTTAAGACTGTTTCGGATCTGTACAAGTTGCTGTGCTGTTGTTTATGTGAAGTTGAACACCTGTGTACCTCTTACTTCTTGCAGTTTGAGTTGACGGGGCACAGTGTATTTGATTTCACTCATCCATGTGACCATGAAGAGCTGAGAGAGATGCTTACGCACAGAAATGGTGAGAAGAAAGAAATAATCAATCTAATTTACTGATGGGTAGCTCTTGTTTGCATTAGTACATTTGGATATCTTCCAGAAACAGGTCTTGGTCTTGAAAAAACAAACTAGTTTGTTTTACTGCTTAGATCTCAAAATAAACCTTGTTCAGGGATACTGACACAGAGATAGCCAAAATGCTTTTGCAATGTCTTAATTGTATGAGAGATGAGACTTCATTAGTATTCTTTAATCTAAAACAAATTTGATGACTAAAACAGACTTATTGAGGGTTGAAAGAATTAGTGTGCCTACAGGAATAACAGTAGAGGTAGGTGGAGTGAGAATGACCTGAAGCAATTGCTAGAGAAGGCTATGGGAAAGTTCTGTTGTTGCATTGGTCTTGGTCTGGGCTTACCTTTCCATGAGGATTTAAAAGCAAATGGTTTCTTCCATTTCTTAACACACATAAGAGATACTATATTTAGAACATGGAAAAACTAATTGGGGAATACTTGGACAGCCCCAAAAAGGGTTTTGGGATTGATGCTTCTCTGCACTTCTTAATTGGTGCGTGAAATTGCTATCTTTCACAGGTTTCTGACTCTTCTTTTCTCCCTCTGAGGGAGCAGAACACAGTGTTCATGCATTCTGTACACTTTTGAATTTAACAAATGCCCATGAATTAACTGCTTTTAAGTCTTCTAAATGTTTGGTAATGACTATACAGACTTGGCAGCCTGTGAGCCTCCAAAGAAATCTGCTTTACTCAGTCTAAAATCCGACCTCTCTAATTCCTGTTTCATCAAATGAGGGTTATATGTACTCTGAATCTAGATACTGAAAAATTACCAAGCCTGACCTCGGCTTTCATGTAGCACTGTAAATCAGAAGTCTTTTATGTTGTCATTCTGTTTAATTCAGTGGAAGAGATACGATAAGATATTGTAACATTAAGGGCTCCGACTTCGATTTTATAAGCATTTTCTAAACTTGTCTGCCCTTAATACTGGAGTGTGTTTCTAAGGCTGGATTAGACTTTTCCCCCTCCCTTTTGGAATACAGTAATACATTTTGGCGGGTGGAGAAACAACTTCATTAAAGCAGCATAAAAAAAAGCAGTCTTTTGCAGAAGTTGATTCTTAAAAATGTCACATTACAGCATTTCATGCAAGCTCTGGCAAACCAGAATAAGATGTCTGGAAAGCATTATTACAAAATCTGTTTTGCAAATGAAGTTGGCAGACAAAAGTCTAAATTACAGTAGCAATAGTACATTTTTATATTTATTAGTATTCCCAGATTGCATTCTGCTGCAGCTCTTGCATCAGTGGAATTATTTGGGGTTTGAATTGAGTGTTAAATACTCCCCTTTGGGATTTGTACAGGTGCAAATGAATGTAAATGTGATTGGCAGAGACTGGACTGCATTCTGATTTTTGCAAAGTTGCTCTTTAAACTTTCAGTGCTGGTGATTTTAAAACTTGGGTCCAGTGCTGAGTCAGACTTGCTCCATCTTTTAGAATTGCTTCTTAAAGCAGAGCTGTAAGCATCGGGACTTGGTAATAGCAATGTGTGATCTTCAACTAGAATTTCCAGGTTGATTTAACTCTTTTTAAAACATACTGTATTAAATAAGTTGTAGGTGCTTCTCTGAACTCTGCTTTTTATTTTTTTGTGTTTTAATTCCCCTCCCTGCTTTGTTAAAGTTATTTTGATGTGGTGTAAAGAAGGCTTGTCCCTGTTAGTCTGTGCTAGAAGCACCAGGCAATGTAGCACTAGGGACTTCAACGTTGTTCTTATGAATTTTGTCAAACTAGTAGCCACAGTGCACGGCACCATGAAGAATTTCATAGCAAATGGATATATAAACCTGTATCAGAAGGAAGCTCACGTGCTCTAAACTTCCACCCTCTGCCATGAGTTGCTGCTCACCCCTTAGCACCAACTCACTCTTCCACTGCTCCTTGTCTTGGGTGCTTTGTTTCCTCCTTCCACACACAGCGAGCTGCTTGCAGCTCTTCTGATAGATGGGTTTGCATTTTCTTTGCCCAGAAAAATAATTGACTATTGGTT
Source organism: Zapornia atra (assembly GCA_013400835.1). NCBI lineage: Eukaryota > Metazoa > Chordata > Aves > Gruiformes > Rallidae > Zapornia > Zapornia atra. The sequence continues at coordinate 961,355 of VZTU01033894.1, read as the reverse complement.
AGTAGTTAGTTGATTAGTTAATAATCAACTCTGAAATGTTCTCCCCTGTAAAGAGAAAAAATTGACTAACAGTGGGTTTTAACTTGAAAAATATTAATGCCACTAATTTGTATTAGAAATTATTGATATTTTCTCCAAGAATGTTAATAATGTGTTACACTTGGAGTAAAGAGAGAATAAGTTTGTATCTCACTGTGGAAATATTCATATGCACATAAACAGTGGAGTTGTTAATTCTGAATTGATAAGCTTTAAAATACTGCAGTCCTGAAGAGCTACAGGCCCAAAACATGTTTGAATTGAACCTCCCTGTAGTGATTTACTGATGCATTTCAGTGGAATCCAACTCAACAGTACTTGGCATTTTTCTTTTCTGTTAACATTTTAAGACACATTAATTTTTCAATCCATTTATCTTTCTCTCCATCCCCTTTCCCTGAAATCTGGGAGTGTGGAGTTGGTTACAGATACAGTACTGATTGTAAAACATTGAAGCTTCAAGTTTTTGCCTACCTCATTCTGAAGAGTGTTTTTATTGAAAGCAGTGTTAGGTTTATCGATCTTTTAATTCATTTTTTTGGGGGTCTTCCCCTAGTCTTAGAGTTCTCTAACATGTTTTGAAGTGGGAGGGCTTATTCCTTGGGAAGATGATCCAAGAGCTTAAGAACTGGTTTGCTATTTGCTTTTGCTAGGTGCTGTGAAAAAGGGCAAAGAGCAAAACACGGAGCGCAGCTTTTTTCTCAGAATGAAGTGTACACTGACTAGCAGGGGACGAACAGTGAATATAAAGTCTGCTACATGGAAGGTAACTTAATTCAAAGGAATATTTACATAGTTTGGCTGTTTCCTCTTCAGATGTCATAACACTGCATTTCAACATTTTTACTTCGTGCAACAAGCTTCAGTTCCCACTAAGTGCTTAACTAACTTAATGGTTGTGCTTCGATGTGCAGAATTTTAATGCCGAATACATCATGGAGGTAACTGAAACAATGTGTTAAAATTAGTATTTCAAAACTCTTTTAGCGAATTAGCCATTTTAAATTAGAGGTCATTTACTTGCTGAAATTACAGTTGCTAAATATGTTTGCCTAAAGCCTTGCTCTCAGGAGAAAAATACTTGACACCACTTACACTGATACCTTTTTTTTTTTTTTGATACTGTAAATGTGGCAGTTGAGGTCTCTCAACTTCAATACCATTCTTTCTGAAGCTGCTGGCTGCGTCCCTTTTGTAACAGTTGGAACAAACAGTAACTTTCTGCAGAGAGTGCATTTTCTTCTCTGGACAAAAAGTAACCTTTCACTGTATTTAGCTGTGTTATAGCTCACAATTCTCTTTTGTAACTTAAATTTAGTTATTCTGATTCAAACAACTTCTTTGCTGCCATTTGTAAATAATTTCTACTTCAGAATGGTTAAAAAACCCCCAAACAACCCCCAAAATACAAAACCTCTCTCTTGAGGAACGTATTTGATCTCTACCATCACCTCTGCAGAAGGTCTGAAGCAGGAGTTGCTACTGTCACTGTAAGTCTAGAATTTTAGTAGTAAGAGACCTTTTGCTGAGGCAGCTGCGTATCAGTGTCATCACTAATGTAACTTTCAAAGAAGAAGAGTTTGCAGAAAAGCAGAAATGCCGGTGTTGCTTCAGCCAGCACCCAGGAGGAGAGAGCTGGCAGCAGCCTGCGTCCTCATTGCAGCCTGCCTAGTGTGAGAGCTGCTGCTCTTCTTCAGCCACCTGCCCGAAAGCACTGCGCCCTGTTGTGGCTGTCGCGTCGAGGGGTGGGGAGGGGAAGGACTTCGCTCCGGGTGCGCTGATGGGAATATGATTGTGTTGTCTGACAGACAAGAAGCTGGTCTCTCAGGATATGACTTTCCCATAGGTACTCCACTGCACTGGACACATCCGTGTGTACGACACGTGCGGTAATCAAACCCACTGTGGCTACAAAAAGCCTCCCATGACGTGTCTGGTGTTGATCTGCGAACCTATTCCTCATCCGTCAAACATTGAGGTCCCCCTGGACAGCAAAACGTTCCTCAGTCGTCACAGTCTCGATATGAAATTTTCCTACTGTGATGAAAGGTAATCTATATTTTGTGCTTTATAAAGTTCAAAATTCAAATTAATTTGAAGGAATTGCAGGGCTGGTACACATTGGCTGATGTTGGCCTTGCACATTTACATACTCTTACTCATTAACTCACTTCATGGGTGCCACGGAACCAGCAGTGAGATACTTTGGCTTTTACTAACTGCTCGAGAGGTCTTATCAGAGAGACAGATTTTTTTTCAGTCACGTAGGGTTATTACTTGGGAATAAATTCTCTGTTTGCCTGTTCAAACTGGTCTTTAGTGTACTGGCAGTGATTAAATTGAAATGAGAAGATTCTTCTGAACACTGAAAAAAGCAGGAAGGATTCTAGGTTTGTCAAAGGTGTTGGTATATTTTGGTGACTTCAAAGTATATGTGTAATACACATATTATATAAAATACAGGAGCATTTTATTGCCAACACTTCCCTTTCTCCCTTCCTTCCTTCCTTGGGAGATCAGTGTCTCCTTTCTCCAATCTAAAAGACCACAAAAGTTCATCTGTACTTTCAGCACAGTGCGTCGGCTGCTGAAAATGAGATTCTGTGTTTGGGTACAAATCATGGATGTAGTCACCTACATAAGACTGCTCTTGATACCTTCTGGAAGCCTAGCTTGACTAACATGAAAAAACAGAAGTGAAGGAAATACTGACCTGAGATTTGTGTGGGCTTCTTTTGGTTTGGTTTTTCAATTGGGTATTATTTATTATTGCCTACCAAGAGCTTTCTTTTCCTTATAATAAAACCAAATGTCTAATTACTTGCTGCCGTTTAGATGCAGAGAGATGTTAGCACAGGTTATTTTCTGCCCTCTGCAGTAACACTGCCTTTATGTGTGACTGGTGGTACCACATAAAAGTCACTTGTTTGGTCACGTTCTGCATGTGGAATAGGGCAAAATGAATGTGTTCCCCTATCAAGCACTGCCCTCTGCGGGCTGAGGAAAATACTGGTTGCTGTAAAAGTTGGCAGTGGGAAGAATGAATCGAGTTCCTAATTTCTTCTAGTTGCAGGTTTAAAACCGTTGAAGCATGTCTTTGTTATTTTATTGAATTCTAATATTTGTGTAAGCTGGATATTCCAGTCCATAAGTAGCTGGTCTGCCTTTAAGCTAAAAAAAGAAAAAGGCTAGAAAGCAGGGATTTACTTAATCCTGTCCACAGGATGGGATTTATAAATATTCAATGAGAAGTGAAATCCTATGCCTGTTGCAGTTTTTTGCAAAGAAGCATAAAAAGATAGCAAAGTGAAATTTCTGCTAATATGTATAGAAGTGAATCTTCAGATCTTTCTAGATGGCCAAGCATTCCAAACCACTCTAGTATTTCTGCTATTCCATGTCTGCTCTTACTTAGCAATTTTTTTTTCCCCCTTGTTTTAAAGAATTACAGAGTTGATGGGGTATGAGCCAGAGGAACTCCTGGGTCGCTCAATTTACGAGTACTACCATGTGCTGGATTCTGACCATCTGACCAAAATACACCACGACAGTAAGTGAAAAGCCCTCCAACTCCCAAGAGATGAGGTGCAGCACTGGTGGAAAGCAGCAGCAGGACGAGGGCTTTCTTTTAATTGCAGATATGAATACTTAAACAGCTTTGGTTTTTTCCTGCCTATAATTAAAGCTGGTGTCCTTTCTGCTTTTAGTGTTCACAAAGGGGCAGGTGACAACAGGACAGTACAGAATGCTCGCTAAACAAGGTGGCTATGTCTGGGTTGAAACTCAAGCAACTGTTATATACAACACTAAGAATTCTCAGCCACAGTGCATAGTGTGTGTAAACTATGTGTTGAGGTAAGTTGAGCGGACATCGCTGTTCTTTGTCATCCTCTTTACTGAAGATGCAGTCAGGTGCTAGTGGCACTACATCTTCTGCTCAACTCGCTGATAATGTGGCCCCTTGTGGAGTGTGTTATGATATTACTGATCTTTCTACCAGTGAAAATTTTGCTGAGAAGAGTGCCAGCCCTAGCATTAGGAGTTGTATTTGAAAACAAAATGCTTCTCTTATCTGGTGACATCAGTGACTATAGGGCCAGCCTCTTCTGTTCTGTTGTGATGGAAGCAGTTTGGAATCTGTGTGCATCCTACACAACTCTCTCATCTTTCTCTGCAGCCTGGAGCAGTTAATTTCACTAATAACTTTTAGTCATGGAGTCAGAGCAGCAGCAATTGTGTCTGTCTTAATCCCTTTTCTTTTTCTTCCTTAAAATTCCTTTTGCAATTGAAAGCTTCAACTGAAGGCAGACTTGTGGACTGTTTTTCTGCAACTCTCTAATAGACTTAAGCTAATTTTTCAAAACTTCATTGGATGTACCAGTATCGGTATATCTCACATCTATGTAAAATGAAATAAATGTTTTAGGAAATACCTACCTTTTTATATTTTTTCTCCTTATTTTCTCAATGCTTTCAGAAAAAACATGTTTATTCTGGTTGTTTTTTTATGGCACCAATTAGTGCTTGCTTCTTTTATCAAATGTAATAAGAAAAAAAGAATTCTTAAAGCTCCTATCCTCATAAATTTGTAGTATGGTATGTGTTGTGTTTTGAGGTTAATTTTTTTCTGTTCATTGTTTTTTGGGTTCTTTGAGGTTTTTCTTTTTGTTTTTCTTTTTATTTTCAGCTTACAAAACTGTTGAGCTAAAAGGAATAAATTCAGGCTTCTCTTTAAAATTTATCTTCCTCTCTGTCTGACAGTGGAATTGTTCAGAAGGACTTGATTTTTTCCCTTGGACAAACTGAGTGTATGCTGAAACCAGTGGAGTCTTCTGAAATAAAAATTACCAAAATATTCAGCAAAGATGACCTGGAGGATACCAACAACCTATTTGAAAAACTTAAACAGGAACCAGATGCTTTAACTGTGCTGGCCCCAGCTGCTGGAGACACAATTATCTCTCTAGATTTCAGCAGTAATGGTGGGTGTGTGTTTAAGTTGTGGAGCATGCTAATTAGTAAAGTTATATTTTATGGTAAATTTTAAAAAATAACCTCCCAGTACCACTTGTACTTCAGCTGCTGTTTAAATTTAATGAGGTCCGTAGACACGCTCAGTATTGTTACTTAGGTTGATGGTTTCTTTTAATTTTTATAGAGTCTGATGAGCAACAATGTGATGAAGTTCCTTTGTATAACGATGTAATGCTCCCCTCATCCAGTGAGAAATTGCAGAATATAAATATGGCAATGTCCCCACTACCTGCCTCTGAAACTACAAAGCCACTTCGTAGCAATGCTGATCCTGCACTCAATAGAGAAGTTGTATCAAAGCTGGAGCCAAACACAGAGCCGCTCGAACTTTCTTTTACCATGCCTCAGGTGCAAGAGCAACCAACCAGCCCTTCTGATGCAAGCACCAGCCAAAGCTCTCCTGAGGTTAGTTACCTCGTTTGGATACGCCGTCGTTAAAGTGGATGTGCTGCTGGGGGCTCGTGGAGCAAATCTGGTGAAAGATGCAGCCAAGACAGGAATTTAAGAACATTTCTGAGCTGTGATTTAGTTAAGTTTGTGCCAGGATCTGAGGAAAAAAGATAACATTTTCATACTGAGAATGATCTTTTCATTAAAGCCAGTCTCGCAAAGGCCTGCGGTACCACCTGGTAGAAATAAGAAGACCTTGGGGTTGGTCTGTCTATTAAAGAACAGTTCAAAGACCGTTACCTACTCTGTAAATAGCAAATTAGTTGCAATAAATTACTGTAGAGTCTATTTCCAGGTTCCAGCTAATGGTGTACTTCCCACATGGGGTAAATCTCAATGTGTACGTGTTTTTGTGCTCGGTGTAAGTGTTTTTCCATTTTAGTTTTGTGCAGCTGTAGCTTGGAATTAGTTTGTGCACTAGAAAGTTTTTCAGAGAATCTGTAGATACAATGCAAAATGATGTAATGACAGAAACTTAAGTGCGCTCCAAAATGTTTTCACAGCCCAGTAGTCCCAATGACTACTGCTTTGATGTGGATAATGATATGGCTAATGAATTCAAACTGGAATTAGTGGAGAAACTCTTTGCGATAGATACAGAAGCAAAAAATCCATTCTCTACTCAGGTAACGTACGCTAACTTAAAATTCTGTATCATCTGAATACTTATTCTCAAAGTGCTTCTCTTTCAATTACACTGTCTTCAGGAAGCTCCTTCCTCTTCTATGCAGTATTTTTATTAAAATAAATTGAAAAAAAATATTGTAAGGATTTGGTAAAGGAAGAGCCTTTATGAAGCCATGAAGTCATAGCTGAGATGTTCTTACATTCTTATCATTTTTACCTCTCATCTTTTCCAGGAAACTGATTTAGACTTGGAGATGTTGGCTCCTTACATCCCAATGGATGATGACTTCCAGTTGCGCTCCTTTGATCAGCTATCTCCTCTGGAAAGCAGTTCTTCTGGCTCTCAAAACGCAGCCACCATTACCATCTTTCAGCAGACTCAGACACCGTCAAGTACTGCTGATGAAATAAAGCCGGTGACAGAACGCGTCGATGATGTGAAGACGCTAATTGTTCCTTCATCTCCTGTCCACATAATCAGCGAAACGAGTAGTGCTCCAGCATCACCTTATGGTGGGAACAGGAGTCGAACTGCATCTCCGGTCAGAGCAGGAAAAGGAACGTTGGATCAGACAGAGAAATCTTGTCCGGGAACGCCCAGTTTGCTGACAGTCACTCTGAACAAAAGGTATTTTCAAAGAGAAGCTTAAGCCCTACTATCTGTTCAAGAAACTAGATAAAAGCACATTTTAAAATACTGCCAGCTGTCATATATTGTCTTCAGTGTTCTACTTCCAAGTAGAAATTGATACACTTAAATTTGGACATTTCAAACAAGATTGGCTCTTTTTGTACAGCAAGCTTCCCTAAAGTTAAGTAGCTTTTCCATAAACATCTTCTGTAACGGGCAGCTGCCATATGCAGACTGTGTTCATGACTTTTGTTCTGCTCTTGCAGCCTGTTTAAAAGAACACAGTAGGCAGTATACAAGTAGCTATACAATATTTCTGGTACTTTTCTTGCCTGCTCTGTTACGAGGTAAGCGATGACTGCAGTCTGTGTGCTATCTTTAGTGCTTTTAAAATGAGCCACGTTTCATGATGGACTGTGGTGTTTGTAGCAGATACTAATCATGATAGAAAATCCTATGAAGTGAAACATCAGACCTTTGATACGTGGAAGCTTTGTGTGTCTCTAGAAACACTCACAAAAGACTTTTCCTCACCCTTCCCTCCCTCCTTTCTGTTGTAAGTGAATTGCTGAACTTTGATGCTTTGGGGTGGTGGTTTGTTTTGGGTTGGTTTCTTTTTTTTTTTGCAGAGGCTTAAAACTTCTGGTTATAAATCAATCTGAGCTGCACAGCAATATTAACAGCTAATGTTTGGTATGCTCACGGACAGTTATGGTTGAAATGAATCAATTATGAAAGAAAAGTAGTATAGTTCATAAATTCAGTTCTGTGATATTGTATATAAGTGTCCACAGAAGAAGAATGGCTCAAGGATAGTAGAAACGTCTTAACAGCCTGAATCAATTTTTCTTAGATCTACTGCAATGGATGAAGAACTAAATCCAAAGATGCTAGCTTTGCATAATGCTCAGAGAAAACGAAAAATGGAACATGATGGTTCACTTTTTCAGGCAGTTGGAATTGTGAGTTTTGTTTTACCATTTTAAAATATTCACTTTTAACCTTGCAATTTCTGAAACGAGGCATCAGTGCAGACTCCTGAGTTTAGCTGTTGGTATGCAGTGGAATCTTGGGATCAGAGATAATTGTTCAATGTGACATTCCCACATACGCGCAGGTGCTCTGATTTTAGTTTTCTTTCTCTTGGCTGTTTCAAAAAGTGCCCTCTATACCCAAGCACATTTCTTGATTAGAGAGAAGACACTCTTTTGTGATCATGTATGTCCTTCAGTAGAATGTGCACAAGTGTAAGACATCACATTTAAATTTATAATTGCCATATTCATTTAACTTCTGAATTCAAACTCATGTTTTCACATTTGTCAGTACTGGACATAGTGGTCTTATGCTTCTTTCTACACTTTCAGTTTTCCATCTAGTCTGGGATTCCTTTATTTCATCACAAAACCATCTGGACCATAAGGGAATAAAATTCATATAACCCAGCAAACATATATTACTATTGCTTTCATTTCATGCAGACTCTCTCCAGTATTAGTGTGTGCAGTTGTGGGTTAGCTCATCATCATCTGGCCTAGCTCTTCAAAGAAACTTTTAAAGTGTTCTTAGATGTACGTTGATTAATTGGGGCTATCCAGCCTATTATTTTCTTCAAGGATATTTCATCTCTGCGATCTTGTCTCATACTGTCAGTTCTTAGCACGTAATGGCAGAGCTCAGGATTTCAAAATATTACCTCTCTCCTTGCCTTCATTGCCAATTCCCTTTTCTTCAGTTTTGCCCAGTTAATTCTTAGTTCCTCTGCTGCAACACAGCTTTTGAGATTCCTTCTCAGTGGCCCATCTCCCAAATGTAGTCACCCATCACGCCTTACAACTCAGGATTATTTTTCTATTGAACTACGAGTTATTCCTGTGTTAGCATTCTGGTTTGGGCATGAGATGAGTCGCTGTATCCTGTCTTTATCAGCACTGTCGTCTAGAAGAGCTGAGAGCTTCATATATCCATTTTTTTCCCTGAGGCAAGTAAGCTTTATTTAAAAAAAATAAGGTCATGCTTATGCCATTGTTTCCCTTCATCAGATGCTTTGCACTTTCACTCATGTTGTTCTGCTGCTTCCAGTAGCCCTGTAAGAATTCACAGCTCTGCAAGAAAACCTATTGCCTTTCATTGCCCCTTTCTCATGCAAGGGTGCTAGGGCTGTCAGGTAGAGTTGCTGATAAAGTATTCCAAATAGCATGGGATGTCTCCGAGTGCACAGAACGTGGGCAGTTTGGTGTTAACCACTGTAAGAGTGTTCAGGCTATTACACTTAGTGCCTTTTTAACGCTTGTAGGCTCAAACCTCACCCTTTGCTAGAGCTTTCTGTTGTTTCGAAAACAAGTGTTGCAAAGACTGTGATGGTTTCTGCACAGTCAGAAGCTGGATTTTCCATGTTGTTGAGACTTACTGATGTTGTTTCAAGTGAGTGCTTTTGTTGTTCGACTGCTTTCTCCACAGTGGATTTCTGATTGGATGAACTAGGCCTTGCACGTATGGAAGCAAAATTATGTTAAATCCAGGCTTAGACTAAATGGTGCTCTGGGGTTGGGACAAAAAATTACTGTGACCCCTTTGCTGCAAGGAAGCAGGACTAGTTTGCAAAGAGTGAAAATATATGAAGATTAAGGTTTTCTAGAAAACAGGAGAATTGGAGAAGGGCAAGATGTGTCGCAGTGAGGTTATGAAATACCTGAATCATTCCATCTTCCTTAGTACGAAGGGCTGTGTCGCAGTCAGGGTAAAAACCAAACCAGCAGTGATGTTGGTGACTGACCTTACTATGAGATCCAGCTTCCAAGTCTGAGATGTTTAACTGTAACTTCTGCTATCCAGCTGTCCTTTCAACTTGCAGGGATATTGTATAATCTGAAACCATATGTTCTTTACTGTTTTAAGTGTATGGGACAACAGCGGCATTCTGAAATACCTTTTCCTCTTTTTGCAGCAGTCAGTGCTACTAACAAGACCACACTTTGCAGATTCAACTACTTTGCTAGCAGACTTGATACTAAGATCAAGTTTGGGTTTTTTTCCTCCCACCCCATCTGTTTCAGAGGCAGCTTCTTACTTATCCCAATTATATGGAGCCCTTAAATCTTTCTAATCTCCATATCTTCTATGCCGCTGTCCAAACAATACGCTAAGGAGCTGTGTCTGTACTACAGCGGCTTAGGACTGTGTCAGACAGCTTGGTGGAGAGCGAGCAGAATTTACATCTTAAGTTTTGACAGAATCAACCTACTAAGGTTCCCGAATCTCCTACTTGGTGCTGTTAGGAACTCCAGTGAAAGCTTGCTGCTTACTCCGCTGAGAGCAGTGGTAACAAAAAGGGTGTGAATATGCTGATCTTGAACACGGTAACTGATGCTAACCAGCATTTAGTAACTGCTTTCTGTAAGGCAAGAAAGTTCTTGAGCTCTGCTTCGGTTTTCTTTTTAAATATATTTTCAAGGCCAGTGTACTTGAAAGTCTCTTCCTCCCTGAGTTGTGAATGAAGCCCGCTTTAGACTGTAACGATGCCTACGGAAGTAATTAGCGCCAGGGATGCTTAGCTTGGAAGAGGGACGTGGAGGGCTAGAAAGATACAGTATTCAATAAAGAAGATTTATTTTATTCCTTTCTAGGGGTCTTTATTCCAGCAGACAGGTGACCATGGAGGAAATGCATCGCTTGCTTGGAAACGTGTAAAGGGATGCAAAACGAGTGGTCGTAACGGAGTGGAGCAAAAGACAATCATTCTGTTATCAACTGGTTAGTACTGGCTTTTTTTAATATGTAGAGGAGGGTGGATGGGGGCTGCGTGAAAGAACCCAGTGACACCACCATCCCAACTTACCTCCCTGGGGAGCAGTTTTGGAGGAGAGGTTAAGCACGGCGAATTAAGCGAGTGTTTTTTTCCTTCCCCTCCCTCTATAGACATAGCAAGTAAGCTTCTAGGGCAGTCGATGGACGAAAGCGGACTACCCCAGCTCACGAGTTACGATTGCGAAGTAAATGCTCCCATACAAGGCAACAGAAACCTGCTACAGGGTGAAGAACTGCTCAGAGCTCTGGATCAAGTTAACTGAGCTTTCACAATACTTGTTCCTTTTTTGGACACTGGTGAATCATCACCTAAAGCAGTCTATTTATATTTTCTATATCTGATTTTAGAAGCCTGGCTACAGTACTGCACTAATTCAGTTAGTTCAGTTTTGATCCCCTTTCTACTTATTTTGACAGTCTTTTTAATATGTTCTTTATGTAACAATAACTCAAACTATAGAGCATTTTTATAATTCTTTGGTACATACACTTTTAAGTCCATTACATTTAAAACACACTTGCAGTAGCAGCTTTGAAATATGCACCTGATTTAAAAAAAAAAAAGTATTTATTTTTTGGCTGGGGAGTTAGTCACCAAAACTTACCATTAGTGAGATGTCAACACAGGAAAAACTGGCAATACTTCCATCCTGCTTTTCATAGGTAGTTGGAAGATTTGTGCTCTCTTACTCTTTATGTTCAAGTAACTGGTTTTTTTTATTTTAATAGTTTTTGTAAGAAACAACAATGCTTTGCAGCAGTGCATTGTAGCCACAATCGCACAATATATTTTCTTAAAAAATACCAGCAGTTCCTCATGCAATATATTCTGCATTTATAAAAACCTAGTTTTTCAGAAGAATCTTCTCTTTTTTTGTTTGCCTATGAAATCATGTTTAAACCTGGATTATGTCATTATTTTAGTCACGTTGTAACATAAATTGTTCTTAAATGCTGTCTTATGCTTTTGACTTCAATGAGTGTGTTTAGTCAAAGGAAAGGCTTTACCTGGAAAGGGCTAGCAGCATTTTATTTGGATACGTTCTCAATTTAGAGAGAGTTTGATGTTCTTAAAAGTAGTCACTTTGCCAGCTTAAAAAAAATAATTTCCCTGCCTGTAGTTGTTGAAGTTTAATGCTAATATTGTGTATGATCTTAAATCTAAATGTTCAGCTTACCCCGTGTGGTATAGGTGATATTTCAAGCAGATTGTAAAACATCTTGCATTGTTAGCAAAGTTTTATCTAGTACTTCATTGAGTTGCTCAATATTTTGATGTTTTGGTTTTATGCACCTTGTTGCTATTAACATCCATATGTTTTCATGTAGATTTCAGTAACTTGAATATATTTAGAAGCCTTTTTATTTAGAAATATATAGTTGTCACAAACATCTTATTTTCCTATATGTACTGTACAAAACCTTCATTCACTCATTCTTTTGCTCTTTGTGGTTGGATCTAACACTAACTGTATTGTTTTCTTACATCAATAAACTATATGTGGACCAGGCCCCCTTGGGGAGTGTGTTATCTGAGAGAAATGAGATAATTTATATTTTTGTTAGTGGTTATTGTTCATCTGTGTTCCCTTTTTAACTTAGAGTTGATTGGAAATCACTGCTTCCTCATTTTGATTGTTAACATCTCCAATAATTATTTGAGCCTATTCAGTACTGAAGTCTCCTAGACAGTGTTGTACTACTGCTCGCCAAAGACGTTAAACTTTGAAACCTGTTATCACACCAGCTAGCAAACTGGAGAGTGAGGAGCCCAGCGTACTTGTGTTGCTGTAGAGTGGAAAGATTCTTCCTTATGAACAGCTTAAAGGCTTGTCTCTGGAAGCTTTATCAAGGTAACACTGGAAAGCAGGAAATAGTAAAAGTCACAGGAATGATCAGTTAAAGATGGCTTTTTATTGCAAAACTGCATGATTTAAAAAAAACTAAGCTGGTACTTGATGATACAGCTTGTCCTGTGTTCTTGTGCTGTTGACTCAGTAACTTTGACTAGGTGACTTTTCTCGTTTTGCTGTTAGAAAACAATCCTACTGATACAACCTTGTGATGTGTAAATATGGTCAAGGTATTCTGTGCAGTCTTCCAACTGTTTAAAAAACCCCTTTTCTCAATATAAGAAATCAAACATGGAGCATCACAAGAATTACTTCTGGTTTATTTTGGAAACTCTGGTTTCCTTGGACTCTCGAGTCTTTTGAAATCAATATAATGGTATATAAGCTTAACCTGTTTCACTTGAAATGAGCACTTTTCAAATTGACCCAACTGTGTTAATAATCTCCATCTAGTTTAAGAATCAACTATAAAAAGCAAAGGCACTGGTAGCAGAAGACAGTTGTGTATTTTTTTTTAAGGTTGAGTAGAGAGAAGAAAGTGTGTAGGTACACTAAGCTAGAGGTTAAACTTCACACAGAGAACACTTTGAATATACACATGCTACTGAATGTTAAAAGTTTTTACTGGAGCCTTTAAGTGTACAAAACTTGTGTTCTCTGGATAAAAGCAGCAGCGCTACTGCAGACCTGCAGTGTGAGGTCTCTCAGATGGCATTCTTACCATGGCATCTCTGTCAGCAGTTAAGAGGTTTAGTGGTGAAGTTGTGAAAGTTTTTTAGGTAAAACACCAGTTATTAGTGACATCCCTGGTGCTTGGCTCTACATAGAGTGATGTCACACTTCTGGGACACAGCGAGGAGAGTCATGCAGCCATGTGAAAGGTACACATGGGTTCTGCTTTTCTTACTGCCCTGGCCAGCTTTGGGGTGGCAGAGTGGGTTATCCCCTTTCATGTCCCACAGGAAGCTTGCTACCATCTTGCTTGCTGCTGTTCTGTTACTCTCTTGACCTTACTTTGGTGCAGCCTGACCTGTTTGAATCTGTCAGTTCTTCAGTATACTTTTAGAGGGTAGTAAATTATCACAGAGAAAAATCCATGTTGAAAAGAGGAGGAAGACTTCAGTGACCCACATGATTTATGGTTACGAGCCTGCTGCAATCACTTCTGCTCTCAGTGACAGCAGCCATGGATTTAAAAGAGCCATAGTTCACCTACAAATCTTCCCAACTCTCACATTTTTTTTAACTATTACAATAAGGCATTTTGTCAACTGTCCTGGTAAAAGGAACAGAAATGAGCAACTAATGGTATGAACAGCAGTAGCTGTATTACCCCACCAAACCTCCCAGAGACAGTGAGCAGTACAGGGACTAGTAACAGGAATTGCTCTGACCTTGTCAGAGCTTTGCTACTAAACACAGATAGAAGTTCATAAACCCCAGAAGTACAGCACACCTTTTAGCTGCTTTTGTTGTTCGGTGGTTTGTTTTGTTGGGTTGTGGGGTTTTTTAACTACAGGAATACACACCCAGATTCTTCTAAATACAAAGTGTTTTCTTACTAATTTTGAATAACTTTGCTGATTGGCTACCTTTTAAAAACATCAAGGCACTACATTAGAGCATTCAGGGTCACCAGTAGTAAAGAGGAAACTGTAGATAGATGGAGTGTTTCTGCCCATCAAATATGCTCAGTTATCTAGAAATGATGAAGCGAGACTAACCAAGTTAGCTTCCAGAAGGTCAGGGTGATCACAGTTCTTGTCAGACCCTGCCTTCATGGCATAGCATAATTATATTTTCACATAATGATTCCAACTGATGATTTTATCAACTATATGATGGTTTTGTTAAAAGGTAAAGGAATTTTTAAACTAGTGTTTATAATATCGGCTCCCAAGAAGTCACTTAAGGCTCTTCCTGCCCAGTAACTAACTTGATCTTGGGTGTAATACACTGAATAAATGAAGGTAGCCTGGAGTCCAAAGTAGACCTTTCTAACACACCTTCCTCTCAGGTACTCACAGAGGTTGGATTATGTTAATCTTTGGAAACCTTTGGGTAAAACAGGAACAATTTACTGTTCAGTTTTATTTCCTGGGGGTCTATGTATGCACATTAAGCTCTCCCTCAGTAATTAATGAACTAAATAATCACTGATTAAGACCAGAAAGAACCATTAAACGTGACAAGTTAGACTCTGAATCTTATTTTGGATTAAGTGATAGGCTCAGCTTCCACTGAAATAGAACACTGATGACTATGGGTTAAAGTACTGCATATTTAAGAGTATTTTTTTCATTGTTTACAAAGCTGGTCATTTAATAACTAAACAACAGCAGCTCAAGGCAGAAATGTGGGCTCTTTCACCAGTAGCTGTTGGCAAGCTTGTGCCCGTTGTGCTGCTGAATGAACCAGTTCCTTTGACGAACAGTGCTGTGGAAGCTGGGAGTCATGAATAGGCAACCACTGTCAACCAGGCTGGATGTGCCTGAGGTCAGCCATCTGTTCCCATCCCCCTGATTAGCTGCTGCTGAAGAGAACACACCTCTCACTCAAATGTCACTGCACTAATGTATGTTATTCAAACTTAATTGTCCAACACGAAAATAAACATTTCACAGGCCAGCAGTACTTTGCAAGAAGACCATTTTCAGAGGAATTCACTTAGTTCATATCCAGCTTTCATGAAAACTACCCTTAGGAATTAGGCACTTGATCTCCCTGGAAAGCTCCATTCTGGAGAGCTGTGATTTTTGATCCAAATTCTAGAAAAGAGTTGTCATTTTCCTTTTGCTTCCCTGCTTACCTTGAGCAAGGCTTGCCAAGTTACCAAAAAGTTAGAGAGTTTGCTACTGGATTTACACAGTATGGTAGATTTTGTGAATTATAGCAGTATTCTCTCATGAAGAAGTGGTATATTTTAATGGAATTCTTTTTTGGAACCAAGTACAACGTTACTGCAATTGATATTTCTCTTGAAAAATTTTGACATACTTGTGACTGTATTTCTTTAATTGTGTAACAGTATAAAATTCAATAAAAAAGAAGGTTTGTTTCTAATTTGTGACATCTGTGATCTTTCTGGTCTTCCCTTACCCCCGTTCTAAAACACAGAGATGGCAAAACCACTTTAAAGCTTCTGAAGTCAGAAACTTTGACACTAACTACACGTGGTCTGTTTTCTGAAGAAGTTTCTGAAACTCAGACTTGCTCTTAGAGCTGAATCCTGTTCCTCTTGACACAACGGTTATCCGACCCGAATTAAGTAGACTATGTGCATGAACAGAAGAGGTTAAGCATGCAGTTTAACAAGTGGGACATTAGGGAGGGTGTGGATTTTTTCTGTGGGAGGTTAAGAGAGGATAACAGAGAACCAGAGGGACAGAGAACATTTATAAAACCTGTTGGAGTGATCACATCAAGAATGCTCTTAGTAACAAAAGAGAAACTAGTTTGAATGCAAGATCCTGTCTCCAGGTGATTTCAGTTGCTCTCAGTACATGCAAATGAGTTAACAAGAAACTGTGACTCTTGCTGCCTTCTTAAATCAATGTGTAGATTAAAAATTGTTTGCAATGGTTTCGCTTGGCTGGGAAATCTGAAAGCAGAAGGCATGTGCCAGCGCCGTCACAGAGCATCATCCTGTTACTTGGTGTTAGCGTAAGGTTTGTACACACAGAAGTTTGAATATGCTATTTAATAAAATATATGAATGATTTCTTTTCATGGAAATCCATTAAAACGTGATTTATGTACGTTTTCAATTTGGAACGGTGTTCTAAGACAGTCCTACAAGTTTTTTTGGTTTTTTTAAAAGCAGTTTTCTTGTGCCATGTGCAACTGGAGACCCTGGAGACACACATCCCCCCCTCCCCTCCCTTCTTTATACAGGATAAACCACTTTTTAAGTTACAACATAAATGCCAGGAATTAAATAGGGCAAACAGGATTGCATCCTTTGGTTTAAGAGTTAAATAATACAAAGAGGACACAGGAACCAGCACACTCTTCCTTGCATCATCTAATTTTTTTTTCTTTTTGTTTGTAGTTTGGAAGGTAGCCTATTGGGAATGGAAACATACTAATGAAACATCTGAAGGAGTGCTAGATGAAAACACTTTATCAAGAGTAGAGTTGCTAACTAGCCTAAGAATTAAGACTGTGTTTCATTGTATACAGTACTGAAGAGAAATTCTAGCAAGAGACCCTGTTGCTCCTTTTCTTCTTCTTTTTATTCCTCTGCATTTACTTTTTTTTACAGCGTAGCCAAACTTTCTGCAAGGAAAAACTAAGCACCCTTAACATATGAGCAGGAGAACCTTATCCTCACTACATCTTACATCATCTCCCAGGATGAAAGTGTCACAACATGAAACCCCATCTGCCTTGGGAGGGAAGGAAATTTCCATCCAGCATTTCCTGAAACACCATCCCTGAGAAACCACAACACTCGGTGCATGCTTAAAACACAAACACCAGAAAACACACTCCAGCTTTATCAATTTGGCAGCACTCAAGAGCCAGTCTCCTCTGCTGCTTACAAAGGGTTAAGTCCCGTTATGAAGGCAGGCTTGGCTTGACATATAAGCAATGAGGAACTCGCTCCATGATGTGTCAATTATTAACTTTCTCATGCTTTGCATCCTTATCGCTGGGAGTACATAATAAATGGTATTCTGCTCCAAAATCGGTACACTCTGTTGAAGACAGGATCACGTACTGGATGAGCTCGCTGCCCTCCGTGAATCCAAGCGATAGAGGAAAATGTCTTTTCAGGAAAAAACAAACAAGCAAAGCCAAACCGAACCCCAGCAGGTGCAGCTCTCCCCCCCTGCAGCTGCTAAAACCTGCCCAGCTCCTGTGTAGCAGCTCTGCTAATGCTCCTGTTCCTATAATCAATGACAGCGGCAAGCAGTGGTGCTTAAAGACAATGGCTGTTAGCTGATGGCCATTAATTTCCTACTCATCTAAGGGTTGGATTCCAGCAACTTTTTAGGGAAATATAATAAATACGGAAGGATGCTCTTGTGCTTGAGGCACTGTGGAAGCTACTGTCACTGTAGGAGCTGACAGCCTGAAGCGCCGAGCTTTACGGACCGACCTTTGGCACAATTAGTTGATGCTAATGGCGAGTGGGAGAACACCGCGGTACCAGAGCCAGCAGAATTTGAAATTAATTTTGCAGCCCATGATCGTTTGAGAGAGCGACACACGTATTGCTAAAGGCGGCCGCAGCGCGGAACTCCCGCAGGTTTAAGCGCCCCAAAGGCAGCGCGCAACGCGCCGCCCCACGCACCGCCGGCACTTTCCCTACGTGCCGCTTCCCACCCGTTAAGGCTCCCCCAGCGCAGGGGCAGCCTCGCACAAGCCGAGTTCACAGCCACCCCCTCTTCTCCCCCGCGGATGCAGCAGCTCTCCCGCCCAGCCTGGGACCCGCTCTCCAGCGCAGGTGCTGCTGCTGCCGCCCAGCCCCGCTCCCACAAGACCGCAGCCCGCCCCCGGCCAAGCCCCGGCCGCAGAGGTAATTCCACCCGCGGGCGCCGATCACGGCAACGACGCCCTGAAACCAGAAGCCCGTCCCTAAACCCTCCTGGGAACTGCCGAAGAGCCGTGGGGCTTCCCGGGGAAGACAGCACCAAAACCGCCTCCCCCAGAAAACACCTCCCGACCAACCTGAGCCGGCGCTCGCTGCTCACCCACCTTTCCCGGTACCGCGGGTCCGTACTCACTCGGGGCGCGGGGGCTCACCGACGCCAGCACTCCTCTCTCCCCAGCCGCCTCGGTAGCTGCTCGCCCCTACGTGCGCGGGGCAGGAGANGCGCGGGGCGGGCGATACGCCGCTCCCGAGCGCAAAGGCGGCGACCGCCGGCTGATCCCCTGCCCGCCGCGCTCGCTCAGGCGGAAACAGGGCTTCCGCTGCCGGCGATCAGAGCCGGGACGGGGCGGGCAGCCGCCGAGACGGACCTTGGCAGCGGGGCGCACGGCACGGAGCCGCAGCCAGGGCAGGCAGGAGCCCTTCGCGGGGCACATCTGTCCGGGAGCGTGGCGGAGCGTCACGTCCACACAGTCGCGAAGCGCCGGCGTAGCCGTGCCCCTGCCGTGCCCCCCTTTCCCTCGGAAGACCCCGCCGTTCCCGGGCTCCGGGGCTGCAGGCAGGCAAGCTCGCTGTGGGGGGCTTCTGTGGCGACAGGGGCGAGGGACGGAGAAGCAGCACCGGGTATCTCCAGGCTCCCGGGGGCTGTAGGACGGCGGCGACTGCTTGGGCGACCCCGCGGACAGCTCCTTCCCGTCCGAACCCCCCTCCTTCCCCCGGGCTGCCACCCCCACTGCGCCCCGCGGCCGGCTGAGGGGCGCGCTGGCCTCTGTGCCTGCGGAGCAGGAGGGACAGCCGCCCTGTGGCTTCACTCGCACGGCGGGGAACACAGGGACAGCCACCTCGGCGTAACAGCCTCTCCTCTCACAGACAAACCCAAGCCGAACCTCCCGGCAACAGCGAGCGCCCATGCGCAGGGAAGCCGCGCAGGCGCCCCGGGGAGTATTGCGAGACGGTCGCGCATGCGCGCAGGGGTGCGGGGTGGCCGCGGGACGGGCTGGGTTGCGGGATGAGCACGGTGCCGGGGCTGCAGCAGGACTGCGAGGATCTGCTCAGCGCTTTCCGGGAGGCCAACACCGTCCGCTTCGAGCGCTTCGCCGAGCTCTGGCGGGAGCGCCGCTTTCACTCCATCTTCTAGTGAGTGGGGGGGTCCTGGCCGGCCTCCCCGCCGTCGGGCCCGCGCTGTCTCTGGGCCGCCTCCTCGGCGGCCCGCTCGCCGCGAGTCGTCCTGGTTGGCACCGGCTGGAAGGGCAGCGGGCCCAGCGGCCCTTTTGCGCCCCTTTGCCCGCGTCCCACCTCAGGGAGTCCGTCTTCCCTCTCCCAAACTCCCCCGCTGCTGAATTTGCCCCTTGTGTGTGTGGGATAGAAGGGGGGGGGNNGGTGGTGAGCCGAGGGTCCCTCAGGCATAGCTTCTGGGACAGGTTTGCTTGGTCGGTGCGTGAGTTCATGGCATCGGTCCCTGCGTGCTCCTGGAAAACAGTCATTAGTTCCGTTTATTTTGTGTGTTAGCAATGCATGTGCTTTGAGCTTGATGCAATTCCAAGGACATTAAAAAGTATCACTGTAGGACATAGTGTTTTTCACTTTAGATCTAACTTTGTAGAATTTCATGCAGGACTGTGGGAGCTTAAGGTCTAGCTGTCTTTGAAGACTTCGCAGAAATTTGGCCACATGATAATGTTTCAAAATACCTGAAGTTTGTTTCTGCATTGTGGATTTTCTAAAGCCTTCACTTTTATATCTACTTACCTGAATGTGTTTCCTTTTTGTTTGCTTCAGTGGTAGAATAAGAGCTTTGGAGAGGAATAAGCTCACAAAGAAGACTTTGGAACTGGCACAGCAATACTTCTTGCCCCCATATGCTTTCCAGATTCGAGTTGGTGCTCTGTACCTTTTGTACGGGCTCTACGGTACACAGCTTTGTCAGCCAAAGCAGAAGGTAATTGTTCTTGAGTTTTTATTCTCAGCAGATGCTAAGGTAGATGCTATGCTTCTGTCTACTTTGCCATCATAAATGGGATGGATATTTCCTCACGCATTCTTTAAATAAAAATACTTAGAACCAAATGATCCCTTTGGAAAAGGTAGCCCTTCAAACACCCTTGGGTTGGAGAAATTATGTGCTGGTGACTAAAATATTACTTATGCCTCCTAAATAGTAGCTATCGTCTCAGAAGTCTTGTTTGCCAGATAGAAAGCTTTTCTCTTTTCAAAATTGAGGAACGCTGCCTTTAAATCAGAACAGAGAAAGTGCTCATCAGCTGTGGGGAGAACTCCATTACAACTCCAGTTACTCCTTAGAATTTCAGCACACTGGAGGCTGGCTGAATCATTTCCAGATCTTGTTACCCAGAAGTGGAATTTGTGAATAGTTTGAAAGGGCGGATGCCTGAATTACGTGTCTTCTTGCTGCTTCTAGGACAGGATGCCACTATATAAAGGAGTTGGAAACTCAGTGCAAGAAGTGGTTTACTTGGAACTGTGATGTATGTTGTGTGCATATGCACAATTGAGTCCAAATTGTTTCAGAAACTGAAGCTTAAGTATTCTACAGTGATGCTATTGCATCTCATATCTTACCTTCAAAGAATTCTGTAACTTTTTAGAGATGAATTTAGGGAATTTTAAAACTGCTGCTATATACCAATTGTTAGAGAGTCCAGGGATTATCAAAGAAGCTAACTTGGGTAGAGAGAAGAGGAAGTGGACAGAGTACATGGGAGAGGAAGGAAAGTAAGACAATATGGATACTTTTACAAGTATTTCACTGGCAGCAAATCGTGGTACAAGTATTGTTTCTTAACCTCCTAGATGTGTACTGTTGCAGGCACTTTGGGATGCAAAAAAAAAAGTGAAACTCAAATGTCAGAGAGAACTTGTCACTGTCAAAGAAAGCAACTTCAGTAAGAGTATTTAACACAACAGTATAATAAGCCTATCTGCATGAAATTTTGATAATAGTAGGATCCTTTCTGTAGTTCTGTGATGGTGTGGCATGTTGTACCCTAGACATCCATGTATTCTGCATAGTATTACATGGTAATAGTAGCCAGCTGAATCAATTTTTTTATTTGTTAAAATTTGTGGGTTGGTATGACAATATACAACTGTTTTGTCACAGATCAGAATTGCACTCAAGGATTGGCCTGAAATCCAGAGATTTCAACAGGATCTGATAGACTCCCAGCATTATGATGCAGCATACATCTTTAGGACGCTGCGACTCGCCAGAGCGTTCCATTTCACAGCAATGCCCAAGCTAGTGAGTTGGTGACATTCATGTCATGAATTATCTTCAGCTTTCAATGGGGAACGGTTCGTGAGGCCCCATCTGGAGTACTGTGTCCAGATCTGGGGCCCCCAGTACAAGAAAGATGTAGAACTGCTGGAGAGGGTTCAGAGGAGGCCACAAAGATGATTAGAGGGCTGGAGCACCTGCCCTACAAAGAGAGGCTGAGGGAGCTGGGCTTGTTCAGCCTGGAGAAGAGAAGGCTGCAGGGCGACCTCATTGCAGCCTTCCAGTACCTGAAGGGAGCATACAAACAGGAGGGGAATCAACTTTTTAGAAGGGTAGACAATGGTAGGACGAGGGGGAATGGGTTAAAGCTAAAGGAGGGAAGGTTTAGATTAGATATTAGGGGGAAGTTTTTTACAGAAAGAGTGGTGAGGTGCTGGAACAGGCTGCCCAGAGAGGTGATGGATGCCCCGTCCCTGGAAGTGTTCAAGGCCAGGTTGGATGGGGCCCTGGGCAACCTTGTGTAGATCCAGGCCTGGAGGTTGGTGGCCCTGTCTGTGGCAGGGGGGTTGGAACTCTGTGATCCTTGGGGTCCCTTCCAACCCACGCCATTCTATGATTCTATGACAGCACCCATGTTTTTAGCTTAGCTTTGTGAGTGTTGAAATGTAGTATGTGTTGCTTACATAGCTACATGGTATGTGATGTAAAGCTTAGGGTATGTTTAAATGTAGCACGCTTCTCATCTGAAAGTATTTTTTTCAGTAACTAATGTTATTAGATTTGAGATTTCATGTCATTTCTGGCATGACATGGGTACTGCATTAAGTTATTGACTGGGGAATCATTTTTGAAAAGTGCTGACTGAGCACTTGGCAGTAGAGCTTTAGTGAGTAATGCTCTTGTTGGTGAGATGGTTTTATGCCTTTCAGCACCTCTTGGCTATTGGATGTTTTGCAGTAAGAATTTTCAAGGGGTGCCCTTTTAAGTTTGCTTTTAGGTTACAAAACTTGTCTCTTGCTTCAGCTAAACTACAGAACTAAGAAGATGATTCAGGAAAATGAATTGAAAGAAGAATTTAAGGACCCCTGTAACAGAGTAAACAGCCTCATCACTAATGATGTATTGGAGGTAGAGTAACTTTTAAACTACTGATTAATCACTGGAGTTTTGGTTTTCTTTTGTTGTCTGAGAGCTATGACTTCTCTACTTGACAAGGTCTTGTCCTTTGTAAATCTTATGGAATGCAGACTTGAGTAATAGCCTGTAGTTTTACTGAACACTCAGAAATTCAGACAGCATTTATTTTGGAATATTTGTTGTACATTTTAAAATACTGAAATATGCTTTAATGTCTTGTGGTTTTGCCTTGGTAAGATGTAAAAAGGGGAAGGGTATAAATGGTTGTCACTTGGGCAGAGAAAAGTTGGACAGTGGTGAGTAGGGGCACACATGTTTGTTTTGATAATGTCTGCAGGTTGCAGATGGAGGCTTGATACTTGTGATAATGAGTTTACTTATTTGCAAGTTTATGGCTTTTTCCAACCTTTATTTCTCCTTTTAAAACTTGGTTCTGTTTAATATAGAACACATTTTATGGAAAAAAAAAAAAAAGGGGTAATTTAAGCCCGGTATAAGTTCTTACATTGATCATTATGACTCAGTAATAGCTCTTTGATTACAGGTTTTTCCAGTTGTTGCTAGCAAATACCTATCTCAGTCAGGGTGACTAGAGTAGTGCAAAAATCAGTAATCTATGGCAGGGTGAGAAGACCTCCTTCCTCAAAGGGAGGAAGTAAAATGCTCCCTACAAAGAGATGGAAGTAGACGACCATGTCAGAATGAGACCTCTGTGAACACTGAGTACCACTGAGACTTCCTTTTTAGTTGAAATAATTCAAGATACTTTATTTTTTTGCTTATTTAATGGGCCAGTGCTAGGTTCTCTGAAACAGAAACTATTCTAAAGAGAGTCTTGTTTCTCTAACACTCCTTGTAGTTCAATGGCTTCCTTAGAATGGTTTGTATAACTACCTTTTTTTATTTTAGGAGCTGATGAATATTCATGACCACTATCAGAAAATGAAGTGTGTCATTTCAGCTGACAGATCCCAGCCAGACAAGGCCCTGAGCTTGATAAAAGATGATTTTGTTGTTAATCTGAAAGACCTAACGTTGGAGCATCAGGAGTGGCAGCAGAACAGAACGGTAGGTAATGTCAACCATTATGCTGTGGCAACTTAACAGATTGTGTGAACATCTAAGAATTGTCTGTCTTAGCCTAATTACCTCTGAGCATGCTTTGCAAATCTCAGACTTAAATAGAAAAAACTGTAACACTGAAGACATGGAATGAGTAAAAGCTTAGACAGAATTATAGTACTGGGGGAAGGACATGGACTTGTATGGGGTACTACCTCTAGGATAACATAAAGGTTTGCTGAGTGGTAAGCCATGGAACATGTAATTTATGTCAGTGTTAGAATGACTGTATGAAGTACCTCTTCAACACTTACTCTTGGATTAAGGAAAGGCCATTGTGTGAGGTCAAGGAAGAAACTGGGCGTATGTGTAAATATTTGTTTTGGGTTTTTATAATTCTTAGATTTTATTGGACTTGTATATGACAGGACATTGATTTTCTTTTTTTTTTTCCCAGAAATTACTCCTAAATACTAAAGGAACTGACAAAATATCAAACAAAAATGAAGAAGAGACTTTATTAGAGTCAGAGGTAAGAAAACCAAACTAGTTTGTGACATAGTGCAGGCCAAATCTGTTAGGTCTTTTGGTTATTTTTTTACTTCAGATTACAGGCTAAGCAATTATATGGAGGCTTGATAGTGTAAAAGTAAGTTCCAGGGATAGCTTGTGGGGCTGGTTTGCTTTTTGTTGGTTTCCTTTTGTTAAGCTGTGACCATTAACAGCTGTGATAGCACTCTGATCCTTCTAATGAAAAGTCTCTTTCAAGTTAGAAGGGGGAAGAGCCATATTATCTTGGCCAGACTCCTTTATGGTTCCTCCTGGAGTTTCAACTACATGTAATACCCATTTTTATGCTACAAAATTATCTTATGTTGTATTTATCTGCTTATATTTGAATTTGAGTAAGATGGGAAGGCAACCAAAATTATGGCCTGCCTTTTTAATGAAATATGAACTTTTAAAATTTAAGTCACAGTTTGGCAGGATTCTAATTATATTTCAATACTGTTGATTTCTGTTTCTTTGCAGGGTTCTGAAAGAGCAAATGCATTGGCTAGAATCAAATACAAGTCTTACTCTGCAGTTGTTGAAGTAGGTATAAAATTTGAGGGTATGGAGGTATTTATTTTAAAGAACAGTTTTAAGGGCCAGTTTAATGTAAATGCTGGGTAAGAAAGGAATGAGTTAATATTGGACTGAGAACATTCAGAGGTTGAATTACAAGTTTACCTAAAGTTGAGGAAACTTGTAAGTTGAAGATCTTATTGCTATATTTATGGAGAAGTTGCAGATTGTCTATGCTTGGGTTATTTTCATTTGCAAGGTGTCTTAATGTCTGTGCTTTAAGTAGGTAGAGTAAAAATACTTGCAAGTTTAATTGCTCAGATTCCTTGAAGTTTAGGTAACAAGACCATTAAGAAATGGCAAATGGCAGAAGGTGTCCCTGCTTACTGCAGGGGGTTGGACTAGATGACCTTTAAAGGCCCCTTCCAACCTAACACATTCTGTGAATCTGTGATTCTATTGGAAACTGATTGTGAAAATGGAACTTGGGGGTTTAAATTCAGTTGACAGTTTTTGGAAGCATTATTTCAGTGACTGCTAGTTTAAAAATATTGTTCATTTGGCTTTTTCTAGCAGGCCTATGAGAAACATTACAACTTTCCTTGTTTATTAAAATCTCTTATTGAAAAATACATTATTAAATGAAGCAGAGCTCTGGAATGTGCAGCAGTCCAGACCTGTGAACATGCAGTGATATTATTTTCTAGGCAACTAAGCAAAATAAGACAGTAAGGAGGCTTTGTGGTGCAGCAGTTCTTGGAAGTGTTCCTTTTGCTTGCACACAGCAGGGGTAGGCTGATACCAACAGAGAATAGTTTGAAAATAAATGTAGTTTTCATTACCTGAATTTTAAGTGATAGGCCAATTAAAGCATAAAAGGGTGTTGGCCTCTTAAAACTGAAGAGCAATAACTAGTGGGAATCCTCTATGCTTTTCCTTCCCTCTCCACCCTGACATGGAAGTGGTTGCTGACTTGTGAAGTACAGGTGACATACAGTAATACCTGGCTGTAGATGATTAGTTTCTGTGTATCATTCATATGTGTGCTTGGGTTCCAGGCTTCCAAATCCAGAAGACACCGTCAAGTAAAATTAGAATCTTCTGAATCTGGATCGAATTATGGGAAATCTCCAAGCAGAAGTAAAAAAACCAGCAGGAGACCACAGCCATCAAGGAGAAGAGATTCTTTGGGAATCAAAGGTATTTCTCCATTGCATTCATGAACCTGGGGAGACTCCAAAAGTTCATCCATTGCTTTGTTAGCTGAGGCAAATGGGTTAAATTATACTGCTGATTAGTGGACATAGAGAAATGTTTTGTGATACCCCTATCTTAATTGAACCTTTTCTGTCTGTTTTTCACAGTCTGGTCAGGTAGAAAGACAATTTAAGTGCATGCAGTTTATAGTTAATCTGAAGTTTCATACATAGTCCTAATTTTCCTCTGGAAAGGCATGACCTTGGAAGAGCATGTCCTTTGTGTGGCAGTGTCTTAATTTTTCCTATTGCTATAAAACAAACATTCTGGAGATTAAGAATCTTTCTTCTCACAGGCTGATTTTCATCCAAAAAATAGCTTCAAAAGTAGAAGCTATCTGGTAATTTGCATAGTTCATACTATCTTCATGAAATCCAAAGTAAACCTTGCCTGTTTCTAATCTGCCCCTCTCAAAGGAATATCTTGTGATTTGTCTTAGTAGAAAATGATGTCTTAATGATGGTGATTTCTTTGTAAGACTAGTATCTGCTCTGTCACATCAGTTGTTCTCCTTCCATCTGATACTATTTATTTTGTTCTTTGTTACTGATAGTTCTAGTGCTCCCATGTGAGTACAGATCTTTTGTCAACAACGAATGTAGTTTCAAAGCTCTTTTCAAATGAGTTCCTTAATCTCAGTATTGCAATTATTACATTGTAACAGTTATAGATTTGTTTTGTTAATAGCTAGACTTAACTTTTTCCTCTTTTTGGTGTGGTTCTGTAAGTCCATTATACAATAATTTCTCCTAAGTATTATAATTTAAGCTAGGATTAATTACAATTTCAAGGAGCAGACTGCCTCAGACCAGAAGTTTTTTCCAAAAGTATGATGTACCTGATCCAAGGCTGCTAAGTCAACATCATTTGCATCTCTCTTTATTTGTGAAGCTTGTTGTTAGTATGATGCTGAGACCAACAACTTACAGGATTAGTCATTTATGTGGATTTTTGTTCTATGATGTCATCATTTATGTTAATATATTCTGAAAGAGATCAAGTCTTAGAACTTGAGGCCTGACTCATTTTGACATAAGACCTGGTGTAAGGGTAATTGACTAGATCAAAAGAGCAGTTGAGAAAGGAGAGGGAGATGGGTTGTCTATTTCCAGTCTCTGGTGGAGAGACCCTATCTGGTGTTCCTGATCTTTGGCATGTCTGAACTGCCTAGTGATTGATTTAGCATGTTATTTTACTATCATAGCATTTATGTCATCTGGATTGATGCAGTTTTACTTTCTAGGTGTTTGCACATGCCTGCTTATGCATCTCTTCTTTTGTCTTCCAAGACTTTCTTTAGATTGCTTTGGCTCCCAGTTCTGAAAACATGGGAAATTACTGCTTTTTAGGGAAGTTGTCTCTCTGATACCCAACATTTAAACTATTAGAAATTGCTCTGCTATCTAAGTTTTTTTCATTTACTTGTTATTTATAAAAGGTTAAATTAAATTGAACAGCAAAATAGTTTTTAATGAACTTTATTTTGAAGAAAGTGATTTAATTTCAAAGTTCCAAACTCAGGTTTTTTGATGTACTTAGCTTCTGTTAGAAAAAAGTTACTGAGAAAATTCTTCCCTCTTCAGAGGTAAACACTAGGCAATGTTGCCTTTGATTCACTTCAGAACAGTAGATAAGTATTGAGGAGGAATAAGGGCATTCTGAATTATGTCTGGACTGAGTTAGTGGTTAATATGCCTTAAATGTGTAGTATTAATTACTTACTATTGAAGGCTTCTTTAACATATGAAGGTACTGTGAAATATAGGTATTTCTCTACAGCCTTTGACTAGAGTCATTTAACTGCTGGACCTGAAATGTAGGAGTTGTGGTGGGTTGACCCTGGCTGGAGGCCAGAGCACCAAAGCCACTCTATCACTCCCCTTTTCAGCTGGGCAGGGGAGAAAATACATATTGAGAGGCTCAGGAGTGGAGATAAGGACAGGGAGAGATCATTCCACAATCAACATCATGGGCAAAACAGACTCAGCACAGGATAAAGGAAAGAAAACTCTAACTGATGGCACTGCCCTGCACACCCAGTGACACCAGAGTTGGGTAATGAGAAGTGTGACCAGATCTTAAGGCAACCCCCCCACCTCTCCCTGCTCAGCAGACTTCACTTTAGTCATGATTTCGCTCCCTTCCTCTTTCCCCTCCCTGCACTGTGGCACAGGGAGGGGAAGGGAATGGGGGTTTTGTTCAGTTCCTCATGAGTTGTTTTCCTTCTTAGCCAGGGGGGCATTCATTCCCCACACCCTCCCCCTACTGCACTGTGGGGTCCAACCCATGGGAGACAGTTCTTCACAAACTTCTCCAATGTGAGTCCTTTTCCATGGGGCTTCAGCTCTTCACCAGCTGCCCCAGTGTGGGTCACTGCTATGGGGTGCAGTCATAAACCACAGAATGTCTCTCAGGCCCAGACTGCTCCAGCCTGGTCCTCCACGGGGTCAGAAGTTCCTCCCCAGGAAACCTGCTCTGGCACGGATCTCTCCCTCGCTCATCTCTGTGTCTCTGTCTCTCCCCATGGGCTGCAAGTGCTGGCAGGGGCTTGCTCCAATGCAGGTCATGGCATCTCCTATATTGTCTCCCCCTGCTCCACTGTGGGGCCTCTCCATGGGCTGCAGGTGGGGTCTCGGCCTTTTCCATGGTCTGTGGGGGGACACCCGCTCCACCATGGGTTTCTCCAGGGGCTGCAGGGGCATCTTTCTCTCTGGCACCTGGGGTGCCTTCTCTTCCCCCTTCACTGGCCTTGGTGCCTGCTGAGTTCCTCACACCTCCCTCCTTTCTCTGGGGGAAAAAATCAGCTGCTTGTGGCTTTTTTCCTCCTAAATGCGATTCCCAGAGGTGCTGTGACCATCACTGATGGGCTCAGCCTTGGTCAGCAACAAGTTCAGCCTTGAATTGGCCGATGTTTATTCTCAGGCCTGCAAATCCCTTCTGGCTGCTTCTTGCAGAAGCCACCTCTGCAGCTCCCCTTCTCCACCAGAACCCAGCCACACAAAACTACAACAGAAGTAAAAAAAAAAAAGCTGACTCTTTTCCTAAAACTTATTTGTAGGTGACATGCAAGTGGTGAAGGAAACTGTTACTTGCCATATTGGGATGCCTGTAATCACAGAAGAGAATTTGGATGAAGAAGGTAAAATTATTGAAATTCTTACAAACCAGTTACTTGCTTTTTAATAGCTCTCTCTACAGTGCTCTATTTTTCTGAAACTGGAGCTGATGTTTTGGACCACGTGTTGCTGCCTTGCAAACGCTAGCTAAGTTTGTAGCCTGGAAATTGTCACATGGAAATTGAAGCTTTGATCTGAGACTTTGTTACGAGCACACCCATGGTAGCAAAATACTGAGTCATGTTTTTCTAAATGGATTTCATTACAGTATCTTCAGACCTAAAACTGGTCCAGGTAGAAGGAGACTTTTTCTGTAACACAAATCTGCATGTGTTTTTTCAAATTTTAAATTTTTTTTTCCATTCTCCCACTTCCAGAAGATACCTGTTGTAGTAGCTCTGAGATTTTATGTAACCTGTGCTCAAGGTCAGAATAGCCCTTTCTGCTTTCACCTTTGGAAATGAAGGGGCATAGAAGTTGCCCCTCTAGCCTTAGTTGCAGATGAGCAGTGCTTCAAGGATTAACTTTCAGCACACATGTACAGTAGTAGCATCCTTGCTTTATTGGAAGTTGTCTGACACAGATGGGGTAGGGTTCTGGCATACCCAGCAGAACTGCCTGACTTTATTTCCAGTAATGTGAGCAATAGCAATGTAATTTTATTTGCAAGCAATGGTGAATCAGGCTTCTCAAAACTGATGGTGCAGTTGCCCTACAGAAACATCAAATGCATGTAGTAAGAATTGAGACGTTAGATGATCTTGAAGTGCTCTGCAAATGAGAAGCTTCAGGGTCTATTCTTAGTATTGCTCACAGAGAATGTAAGCACCATGGAGTAGACACTATACAAAGAAAATCTCATCCTCCTTATCATGAGGTACTTTAGCTGTGCTCTGGGCAGAGAACAGGGTGCTGCTTTGCTATCTATCTCAAACATGGCTGCTGTTCCTGGGAGAAGAGCTGGCCAGCTAAAGGCCTGATTTCCACTTGCAGCTCTAGCTAGTCTAGGACTGATGGGTCTTGCCTACAGAGTGGAAGGCAGACTTGATAGACAGGAGGTACTGGCTCTTCACTTGAGAGAGTAGGATTTAATTAGGTGGTTTAAAGGGGAAGCAAAGGGTTAAGTACAGCTTCTGGAAAGCTTTAATGACATAGATGAGTGTGAGGAGTGTATCTTTTGGAGTAATTTACTATCCAAACTTGTATATAATGGAAGGATATTCCATACAAGGGAGCATAGCAGCTGCTAAAATACATTCGTAGTGAGGCAACACGTTTATAGTTCCTCTTTTTACAAGCAAAATACCGTCTTTTAGTGATGAAAGGAGATTACATTCTCTGATCACCTTAGTTGCAGACAAAGTGAATTAATTTAATTTTAAATGGTCAGCTTGAAGGCACAATGGTGCATTTAATATTGTATTTTATTTAGTTTTCCTTCAAGCTGTTGTGGATAAAAAGTTTCTTTCTAAATTGGGAATGTTCTCCATTTACTGGAATTTGCCAGCAAATGCTGAAGCATTAAAATACCCATAAGCAATCTCTTTGGGTGCTTTGTGCTTAATTTTGTGAGCATTCCATTAGTCAGATTCACAGTGAAATCTTAAAGGCATTCATGAGGAGCAGAAAGCTCTCAAGATTGAGTAAATTTTGAAGTATTTTGTTCATCAATGGAATTGTAATTGGTATTTTGAATGATAGCATGCAGTAGAATCAAGGAAGAGATTTTCATATTTAAAACCAGATATTTTCATATTTAAAACCATGGGGAGAGGGACTGAAGGGGTCTCGAGCTCCTCTTACTCATTTCCTTTGCTGGGCAGAATTAATGCTACTTTAATCATTCCCGTGAGGGAAGAGAGATTGAAAAGCTTGTCAGAAAAATCTCTATTTCCTTTCAGAAGTCTCTCTCCCCAAGAGGAAAAGAAGATGTTAGAGGATCCAGGTGAAGAAGCGCTGATGCTAATTTTAATGACAAAATGTAAACATCAGAGGTGACACAAAGTGGTTGTACATTCAAAGGCATCCAAAACAAGTGTCTGGGACCAGAACTACAGGTGATGCTGGAATACTGGTAGAGACTTGTATACCTCAGCTGCCTCATCGTACAGCAGCTGGTGCTGCTATTCACCTGTTGAATGCTTTCTGTGGGAGACAAAGTTGCTATGCCCTGTTTGAGATGGAAAGAGAAGATGGTTGGTGGTTTTATGTAGCTTGTACAGTGTGAGTTACCAGTTGGGACTTGTTGATCTGCAGTGATGGTTTTAGCTGAGACTGTTAAAAGAACAGCTCACAAAATATTTGCCCGTGTGAGTTATGTTTGTAATCTTCTATCTCTGCAGATAAAATTAAGGTTACTGACTCTTGAACATTAGTACAATAAATTATTTTTCACAGTTCACTTGCTCCATTTTATAGTGTGTAACTTCAGCAATGTTTATCATGGTTTGATCCCGTGGGTGTGGA
Source organism: Zapornia atra (assembly GCA_013400835.1). NCBI lineage: Eukaryota > Metazoa > Chordata > Aves > Gruiformes > Rallidae > Zapornia > Zapornia atra. The sequence goes on along the minus strand of VZTU01033894.1, from coordinate 929,974 downwards.
AAATGGTAAGTGTTTTCTTGTAGTCTGTCTCCAGCAGATCTGGAAACACTGTGTATTCAAATGAAGGAATGTAAAGCGCATTGTTTAATTCTGCAGGTGACCCAAAGCTGTACAAGTGCAGGACTGGAATTCAGAGTAATATTTATAAATTGGAAAGGAGTGAAAGAAGTGGGTGTGGAAATAAACATGAAGCTCAGTGCTGAGAACAGGTACAGGATGGGGAAATGATTGCTAGGCAACAGTACTGCAGAAAAAGCAAACAGGCTGAGAGTGTTTTCTATAAACAGTAATCAGCACTACAATTCGTGCCATTCAGCCCTGAAAGGCTGTAGCCTTACATACCAGTCTCCGACCACAATTCCAGAAGAATGTGCATAGTTATTTTGCCTGATATTTTCTCCTGTTGATCATAGCTGAGTTGTGGCCAAAGGAGTTGAGGTTTCCTCAGAATATAAAACAGAAAATTGAAAAGTTTTTAATATGAAAGGGACTTAAACCGAGTGAATTAATTTTGTAGCATGACTCTCAAAGGCCAAAGGAATTGAAATGCTGCCCTGACCTAGGAGAAAAAAACACTTGAGTGGAAATACAAATGATTTGACTATAAAAGGGGTCTGTATAAATGCATCATTTCGTACAAAGAGATAGGCTTAAATGGCAGATAGGTGGGCACTGGAAAAAGTAATGAAGTGTTGCATTCAACCTCACTAATGGTAAAAGAGGAAACTATAATGAAGCCAAAACCCTACTCTATAGTAAAGGATCAAATATATAGTTGAATAACGAAAATCTTTGGAATCTTATCCCAAAGTCATTATGAGTGCAAATCAAATTATTACAGGAACAGAATATTTCTATACAGGAAGAAAAAAATTTGCTATACTGGTAATAAAACAGTTTAACATGTCATACACACTCTTTAGTTTCTACTGCTTTAATCATTGGTTTAATCACTCTTCTACTGTGCTTCTGGAACTAAGCTTGTTTGGCTTAGTCTGTGGATAGAACATGCCATAGATACGGTGTGTGTAAAAAGACTGTGAACAGCAGCATGGCAGTTCTGGGAGCAATTTGGAGATGGGGTGCGGTGGAGTACTTGAATCTCTCCGAGGGATGTCCCATATGGCTAAGAAAGTTCATTATTCAAATTAATAATTTCTTAGGAGCTTCTTCACTTAGGAAGTTGCCTAAGGATGAACTTTACAGCACCTGGTGTTTCTAGGCCCTGAGGTTAAGCTAGGTCTTCCAGCTACGTAGTATTGGGTTCTTCCCTCAAAGGGAAACTTGAAAATTGACGGAGACCAGCTCAAGACGCCTGGGACAGACGGGCTTAGGCTCTGGTGGCTCATAAGCAAAGTTTATTGTGCGCAGTAGGCAATATATACATGTTGATAAACAAAAGCATATATCTTCCATGACAACATCCAGATTGTCTTCTTTACTGCTGAAGCGTGTGTTCTGAACACTCTTTACTGCTGAAGCATGTGTTCTACACTTAGTGTTCCTTCCTTGTACTTCTGCTTGGCTAAGCTTAACGTCTTGTGATCGCTTGCCAATCTTTTGTTATCTTTCTCCTCAGAAACCGCATGTTTACGCAGGTGTGCCCAGCCCTTTGAGGTTGTGCACTCTCTAGTAACTGACCCTTTCAGGCCAGTTACGTAGCCCTGGTAACTGCGGTTTCCCTCAGAAAATGACTTCTCTTTTTCTCTTTCCCTCCAAGTTGCAGGTATCTAAAGATTAAACACAGCTACAAAAGCTTAGTTTCCATTTTCCTGACAGGCTATTTCCAGCTAAATCATTATTGTTCCATATGTATGGCGTAAGTTTATTTTAACATATATAAGGAATGTGTTTAATGCTGTCTCTGCAGTGGCACTTTTCCATAACGTGACCATCTCGTTTGGCTCTCCTCATCTCTGTGAGCCATCCTCTGAGCTGAGTAGGAGAAATTTTTTGAATTCTCAATATTCAGTGCCCTGAGTCTTCCCCACACACACTTCTGAAAGTGATTTGCAAATCACTATTAGAAGCATGCAAAGCCTTGACTAAGCATGAAGATGGGTGCAGTCAACTAGCAGTTATTTTAGTATTGAGCAAGTGTTCTTTAATTTGATTATAAAATTATGTAGAGGTAAAATGGAAGTTATACTTAAGGATAGATATAGAACTGCTGACTACAAGCAGTGGTACTATTTCAAAACTAATCCTTAGAATTTAGAGGCGGCTGTAAGCAAAGTTTCATAATGCTGGTGTAATTATTTTTTTTTAATAAAAATCCCTTGCTGCAGTCTGATGGGCAATTACAGGCTTTTAAAAACAGCGGAGGGACTTACTAAAATGCTTAATTGAAGCAAGCAGCTGTCACTAAAATAAGCCAAAACTACTTCCAACCCCCCCCCCATCCCCATCCCTGCCAATAACAGTAAATAAAGAAGTACAAGACTACTCTTTTGTAGTATCTAACTTTTCCTCTGGTTATAGCAGGTAATATGGTAGTCAGAGGCTGCAAGGAGACTTCTCTTTAGTGCTGGTCTAACTTCCATCTGACCTGGTGGGTAGGAGTGAGGCAACATGACAGTATGTGTCTGGGTGGTGGTATAGTTTTCATAAATATACTAGCAAAACATGGTTTGTCTGAACGTTCTCCAAGATGGATATACCACTGACAGAAGAACTACATTCATACATGACCTAGTTTTGGCTGGGATAGAGTTAATTTTCTTCCCAGTAGCTGGGCTAGTGCTGTGGTCTGTATTTAGTATGAAAATAACATTGCTAACACACTGGTGCTTAGTTGTCTGCTGAGCGGTGTTTACAATTAAGTCAAGGATTTTGCAGCTTCCCAGACCCTGCCAAGGAAGACACATGAGCCTTCCACAGGTGTGCAGGAAGCTGGGATGGGACACGGATGGGACAGCTGGCCCAGACTGGCCCAAGGGATGTTCCATACCATATGGCGTTATGATCAGTATGCAAACTGGGGGGAGTTGGTGGGGCAGGGCTCTGGCTCAGGAAATAGCTGGGCATCGGTCAGGTGGTGATGATCAGTTGTGTTGTACCTCACTGCTATATTTTTATCATCATTATTAATCTTTCTGTTCCTTTTCTGTCCTATTAAACTGTTTTTTATCTCAGCCCATGAGTTTTACTGTTTTTCTGATCTTCTCCCCCTTCCCACTGCAGGGGGGAGTGAGCAAACGGCTGGCAACCGGGTTAACAATACAGTATTAATCACCATTTCTTTGGCAAAGCTAAAGGATCCTTTGAGTGGAGGTTTGAGCTAGTGCTAGGCAAGATTTTCAAGTATAATGTGGGTGATGAAAAGCAGAATAAACTTGTAACACTTGCAGATTAGGAACTATTGAAGTGGAAGATGTTTTCCAATATAATTTTTATTCTTACAATGGGAAGGACTGGTAAGGTCTAATGAAGTGAAGGTGCAAAAGGGTGTACTTAGAAGGACAGATGAAATGCGAGTACCTTCTCAGGAATGCTTGTGTAAGCAGCTGTTCTCAGCTGGGAGGTTTTTGCAGCCTTCAAACCAGAGGTGGGTCAGCAATATAGGGGTAGTATGAAAAAGTCCAAATGCTGTGGATGGCAGTGGTGATCTGCATTGTGTATGGCCTGGAGAGGATGTAGACATCACCTCTAGAATGATTACACAATCCTAAAAAAAAAAAGGGGGGCAACAAAAAAACCCCCAAACACAGACTGCAAGAGAATTTAGCTGGGAAAATGAAAGGGGTTTGAAGGTGAATATAAACCTTCCCTGTTAACAGTCTTTAGAGCTTTGTAATATGTGTTTATGCAAATGGTGATTAATTGTTCTCTGTGTTCACTGAACTAGAGCTATCCAATTTGCAGCAACATAAATTTATTTAAGATATTTTTTGCAGTTAAGTAAACAGTTTGGCCTTGCAACAGACAGCATAATCACCTTTCTGCAGGAGTTCAAGGCAGCATTGGAAAAATGTTAGTCATGGCTGTGTGAGGTAGAGCTAATTCTGGTTTGGAGACAGGAGACGGATGAGAGTGTATCTTGAGTTTTATTCTAGTTTTACACCAAGTGTACTTAACAGGATCCTTTGTGCATACTTTATATTCTTTCATCACACGTGCATAGCAGGTTCTTCAAATGAGACAGATATTTTATCCCTTCCTTTGTGGAACGTTTCGGTTCCAGTGCAGTTCATTCTACTTCTGGAGTTGCCTATTCATGTTTTGCAAAGCTTGCTGCGTGGCCTGGGCTTCCTCACCCCATTTTTGTCTTCATCCTCAAATCAGATCAAGCCTGGTAATGGAATACTTCTCCATCCATATGTAACTCAACACTCAGAAATGGGACTGCAAGAACTTCATGAGCTACGCAGGTTTGAGAAACACAGAAAGATTCTGCCTTGCTCCTAGCACTTCAGGGCTTGGGGCAGCCCTCTCTCTGCTCTGCTGTAGTTGGGCTGCAATGGAAACATACACAAAGCAAAGTTACCTTGCAACAGCTTGAGCTTTCTGTGACAGGCACCAAACTGCTTCCTTTCTAGTCACAGAAGCATAAACCTGGATATGGAAAATAAGGCAGAACACAAGGGCCTGCCATCAGCTACTAGATGTTACCAGAGAGGGAGGAATTTGTTTCTTCAGAAGAGAGTTTTGTATGTGTGGCAGAAAGTGAGGTAGTGTTTAGACCTTCGAGCAGAGCTCAGCTCACCCTGCTGTCTCCCCAGGTCCGTTTCTGACACGGGGCTCCCTGTTGGCAAAGTCCATCGAGTGCGGGTGGAGTTGGCTGTCGGATTTGACGCTCAGCGCTGACGGGTCAGGGGAGCCCTTTGAGGACTCGGGAGCAGAGCGGGCACGCCTTTTTAGAAGACGGAGTGGAGCTGCGACCCCTCCCCAGTCGAATTTTTCCTGTGAAATCTCCGCGCCCTGCCCGGGCTGTGCACGAACGCTGCTGATGCGCCCGGCAATGCGGGCGCGGCCGGGCTGTGCCGCCCCTCACGTTTGCCCCCTCCCCTCACCCACGGGCCGCAGCCCCCACACCCAGCCCGCTCCGGGCAGCGCTCCCTGCACCCGGTACTGCCCCGGGGGCGGCACCGCCGCGGGGAGAAAGCAGCGCTGCTCCCTCCCGCAGCCCCGAGGGACCCCCCCCACCCCTCCATCCTCTCCGCGCCGAGGCGGGGAGGCGCCGTGCGGGTCAGCGCGNTGTGGGCTGCGCCCGGGGCGGGGGCGGCGTCCCTCGGAGGGGGCTCAGGCACCTGGCGCCGGCCGCGCCCTTCCCTGCGGGCGCTGTGGGCGAAGGGGTTTCCGTGCGCCGGGTCGGGATGGGGGTAGCAAGGAGGAGGGGGAGCTGCGGAGCGCGGGCACGGCGGGGGGAAACCGGGCCTCGCTCCGGCGGCCCCGCCCCTGGGACC
>VZTU01033894.1:882817-924533 GCA_013400835.1 Zapornia atra | reverse complement strand
CCGCCTGGGCCGGGACTGCAGGGCCCGGCTGGGTGGGGAAGGAGTCGGAGGTTGTGGGGTGTCTGTCCCGGGAGGCCTGGCTGCGGTACCCGGGCCGGCTGCGGGCCGCGCCCCCTCCAACCACCGCCGGAGTCTCTCAAAGGGCGGGGGTGCAGTGTTGGGCTGCGCTGCGGGTGCTCCCGCACGGGATGGCATGAGGGGTGAGCACATGCAGACACCCAGTTTAAGGAGAATAAAGAAACAGTAAAGCCTGGTTTTAAGGTAAGAGTGCCCAGCTGTTCTTATAATTATGGGAGACATCGTTAATTGTGCGCTGCTTCACTCGGAGACTTGGAGTAGTTGGCTTTCCTGACCATGCCGTAACACAAAGATGATCTTTAAGATGATCCCTCCCGACCCAAACTATTCTGTGTGTCTGTGGTACTGGGGATGATCACCTTCTGGGTTTTGATGGATGAGGTTGTTGCCTGATGGCACGTACAACCCTCGTTTAGGTCTTGGCTGTGATAGTGGTGCTGCTGGGTGGAGGGCAGGGATTGGTATTGCCCATTGCAGCACCGGTCAGTTAAAACCTGAATGGGTACCATGACTCGAGGCCCCAGCAGTCTCCTCCTCATGTACTGTAGAAACACCAATGTCAACATCTATTGAAGATTGCTGGGTTGGTTTTGCTGTATCTTTTGTGAGGCTGGGGGAAAATAACCATGTGAAGCTTTAGAACATGTCAGGATGGCACGGGGCAGTTGAGGAGCTCTCAGGAAAAAAAAAAATCTAGGGTTGAGCTTTTAGGAAAGATTTGGCTTAATGAAAAATCTGATTTCTCTCTTCCTTTAGACATCTGGTGATGTTCACTTGTGTTTGCTGTTCCTCGCTTGCTTTCAGGTTTCTGTGCCTAAGTAAAGGTCATAAAATAACAGACTGGTTTGGGCTGGAAGGGACCTCAAAGCTCATCTAGCTCCAACCCCCTGCCATGGGCAGGGATACCCTCCACTAGCCCAGGCTGCCCAAAGCCCCGTCCAACCTGACCTTGAACACTGCCAGGGATCCAGGGGCAGCCACAGCTTCTCTGGGCACCCTGTGCCAGGGCCTCACAACCCTAGTGGAGATACATTTCTTCCCAGTATCTAATCTAAATCTCCCCTCCTTCAGTCTGGAGTCATTCCCTCTTCTCCTCTCACTCCATGTCCTTGTCACCAGTCCCTCTCCAGCTTTCTTGGAGCCCCATTAGGTACTGGCAGGCTGCTCTAAGGTCACCCTGGAGCTTTCTCTTCTCCAGGCTGACCAAGCCCAGCTCTCAGCCTGTCTCCTTAGCAGAGGTGCTCCAGCCCTCTGATCATCTTAACGGCCTCTTCTGAACTTGCTCCAACAGCAAGGCCCAGGCTGAGGTGAGGTGGAGCCCTTCAATGCTCCCTCAGAGCAGCAGATGGCCTTAGGAGAACTAGGAACTGCCCTAGTTGGTTCAGAGTAATGGTACAGTTTACCTAGCAGAATCTGTCCTTTCCTCAGTTAGAGCCTCAAAGCAGAGATTCCGAGGCACTGATGGTGCTCAGTACATAATTGAATTATAGTTAGTTTACCTTTTACAGCATTTTACAAATTAATAAAAATATTGTGGTTTGGCTTCTCACCTGTGTTCCTGCTGCACAAAAATGAAATAGGTAATTATACAGTATTTAATTGATTAGACATCCTTCAGACCCAAAAGTCAGCAGAGGGATTGGTTTGTTCCTTAAAAAATAACAAGTCTGTCTCCTCCCAATACTTGTAAGTATCTTTTGTTTAATGTATGTCTTCTGGTAGTAGGCTCAGTCTTTGGGCTGAGGTGGTTGGTGGATGACTGATCAGGATATGGGGACAGCTGAGCTCCCATCACCCCAACCCCGTGCACGTGGTTTTGGGGTGTACAGGGCATTTGGATCAGCTATGTGAACAGGTTCTCCCAGCCTGGGATTGTAGCTGAGTGAAAAGGAACAGCGAGTGACATTTCATTTGTAGCTCTGAGGTCAGACCTGGGCACCCAGAGGTCGATGTTCTTTCTAGTGAAGGGGAATTTGAAGAATTTTTTTTTCTAGCTTTTAAACTTAGTTAAAATATGCTATTTTTTCCTCTTCTTGTAAGTGTGAGGAGATTGAACTGCAACAGCGACGAAGAGAACATTAAGCAGTTAGGGAACTGTGAGTTAGCTCATCTTAAGCCTAACAAATACAAGGGATGGAATTGACCATGAAGTGTGATCAGTGTGTTGATCACTGCAATGGTGAAGTGTTGATACAGTGATTTGAAGTGTGAGAAGGCTGCCTGGAGACACTGTTGCCTTATGGTTCAGCTGCCGAAGCTTCTTTGGTGTGGGACTTGCTGTACTTGTATTGAATTCCACACAGATAAAAACTCTGTCTAGCTTTCTGTCCAGCAGATGCCAGCCCTGCCTTTACGTGCATGGAGCAGTGGTACCATCATCAGAACTTGGGTTTCTTGTTGATTGGGGAGTTTTGGGAGGAGCAGGGGCATCCTAATAGCTCAGTGTTGACTTCTGTCCCTCCATCAGAGCTGGTTCTCAGAGGGTGATAATAGCATGGGGGATGTCTCTTCCTCTGTGATTCTGGGCTGCCAGAAGGGGTGGTGGCAATGACTTGAGGTGATCAGAGATACATACTACAGCAGCCTGCTCTGAGTTTTATTGTTAAATAATTCATTGTTCTTGCTGTCTGAACTGAGGGAAGTTTGGTCTCCAGTAACTTTGGCTTCAACCCAATTTGAAATGTGTACAGCTTGGACACAGTTCAGGTCGGTGCTAAAGGGTCTAAGCAGAGACCGTGGATCATTTGGATCACAGAATCACAGGACATTAGGAGTTGGAAGGGATGTTGAAAGATCATCCAGTCCAACCCCCCTGCCAGAGCAGGATCACCCAGACTAAATCACACAGGAACACATCCAGCTGGGTTTGAATGTCTCCAGAGAAGGAAACTCCACAGCCTCTCTGGGCAGCCTGTCCCAGTGCTCTGTTACCCTCACAGTGAAAAAGTTTGTCCTTATATTCACATGGAACTTCCTGTGCTCCCGCTTGCACCTGTTACCCCTTGTCCTATTAAATACACTTCTAATGCTATTGAATATGATATCCTCACAGCACTGAGTGTNCCCAATATATTTGAAAGAGGAGATATATGTGTGACTGTTCAGAGTAGTTTTTAAATATTGGAAATATATTATTTGCTTTCATTTGAGAGTTCTTGTCACTGTACCTGGGTTTTGTTTTGCCTGGCTTAGTTGGTGTAGAGGAACCAGCAGTGTTATGGGAATGTCCAAATTCTCTTTCAGGGCTCTGTGGCATCAGGTCTTAACCACATTCTCCATCAGCAGCCTGTTCATTGCATGGATGAGTGTGCTGGACATATTACACCCAAAGGCAACTTGACTTTGCTGAAGGTCTGTTGGTTGTATGAACAAGCTCTTAATTAGACAATCTATACCTATGTGTTTGTATCACTTCACGTATGATGGTGACGTAATGTGCACTAGTATGTATTAATACAGGAATAAGCCAGGCACAGTAACTGAATCCTGAGTGAATTATTCCCCTCAAGAAGATGATGGGAAAGAGATGTCGGTCTAGTAGCAATCCAGAGGAGGATACTCTCATTCTCTTGGATCTTAAGATCCTTATTAGTATGAAAACACAGTCAAAACTGATAGATACTTCTTTCAAAACGGAAGTGAATAAGCTGCCAACAGCAATCCGGAATCTTGTTGTTTAGCTTCCCATGTCTTTCTGGATGGCACAGAGATCATAGAATCATAGAATGGTCTGGGTTGGAAAGGACCCCAAGGATCATAGAGCTCCAACCCCCCTACCACAGACAGGGTCACCAACCTCCAGGCCTGGATCTATACAAGGTTGCCCAGGGCCCCATCCAACCTGGCCTTGAACACTCCCGGGGATGGGGCATCCACTACTTCGCTGGGCAGCCTGTTCCAGCCCCTCACCACTCTCTCTGTAAAAGAAAGATGTGGGTCTTGAGTTTATATGGTGGGGTTAAGAGTTACTATGCCTGATGTGCAGTCACAGAATCACAGAATTGTGGGGGTTGAAAGGGACCTCAGGGGATCATTGTGTCCAACCCAGCCGGGGAAGATCTGTACCTATTGCAGTTCTGCATCTCTCTGGTGCAGGTAGAACTCCTGTTTTGTGTCAAGGGTAGTCCCTCAGTGTCATGTTTTCTCAGGGCATTGCAGCAGAGTGAGCCGTCTCCAGTAACGCGTGGTCCGTGGTTGCTTGGGAGGAAGGAGCCTGGAGGAGTTGTTATGACAGTAAGCCATGGTGGCTGGGGTCTCTTGTCTCAGGCCACGACTCAGATGCACTTGTGAGCCAGATGCTCTGGGAAATCGCCTCCTGGCCCTCTATGCTCGACACAGGACCGTAAAGCTGCGTACAACTGTGGAAGGTTTTCCTGAGTACCACCACACTAGTGCGTAGGAAAAAACAGCTATTGGAAAATAATCAGGGCTGTTAGATTCTTTTTTATGATTTTTTTTTTTAACATGTTACCTCTCATTTCATTTTGAGGTACCACTGCTTTCATTCTTCCTAATAATTAACCTCCATCACACCTGGCTGTGTTGAAAGCAAGTCTTGAGAAATGCCTTTGTGGAAACTACTGATTGCAGTTGCATTGGTCTGTTTTAAATAGGTGAAACAGAGCTAGTTTTCTAAAGAGCTTTGTGTTTGTGCTTCTGCACCTGTCCCTATGGAAAACACTCAAATAACACAGCCAGACTTCAAAATAGCTTGCAAAATAAATTGGAGAACGCTTTAAATCTGCTTCCTTCCTGTTTTGATTCAAGTGAGGGGTATTCTCCAGGGACACTGCCTCTGAGGAGAGTTTATTTTGGGCATTATTATTTGTGAAGACAGGCAACATTATATGCGTAGGAGGAGAGGATGGGGAGTGCTTTGGCTGAAGGTGCAGTTGCAGGGGTGTAGGCAGTGTTCTTTCTTTGACAAAATGAAACCTAAAGGGCCACTGTGCTTGTGGACCCTAGAGCCAGGCTTTTAAAGCATATTTTTAGAGGTTTGAAGACACAAGTGAGGTACCAAACCAAACGTTTTCGGGCATGTAGGACAACTTAAATCAAACCTGGCCCTGGAGCCTTGCTGGTAATGGCTGTAGCACTGATTAAGTATGCCTAGGTCACAGCGAAATGAGTCCTGTTTGGTGCAGATGGGCAATTAGGGAGGAAGTCTTGTGAGCGAGGTGGTACATTGAGGATGTGCTGGGGCCTGTGCTAGAAGCACCGCAGCAGCGAGAGCGCTGTGAACTGTGTCAGGGTTTGTAAAATGATGTGCTGTGGCTTGCCTTTCCTCTAAGTAATGATGCCAGAGCTTCCCAAGGGGCCCATCTGCAGTTGTCTGTTAGGTTTATTGCACGTTACTTTCTTGAAGTGTTCTTTTGGTTCCCGGGCACGTGGGAAACAAGTGTGCACCATCTGGCCTGGTTAAGTCCTTCCGTGGTGCTGCTCAGCTGTAGAGATGACTCTTATGTAAATAGTAGTCATAATTATCAGGGGAGGTTATCTCGAAACATCAGGCAGCTTTATTTTGAAAAGCAGCCTCTTCTGTGCCTTAGAGAAGTTGATCAGTGGGGTTAAGTAGTCATTAAGGAGACCTTGTGCTCCCTTTCTGTTTATATGATCTATTGCTGATTGCTCTGATTGTGCATTGAGAAAGTTTGATCAATTATTCAGCAAGGGCTTGAGTCTAATCTGCCTTGGGGCAGGGAAGGCAGTAGCTCTACAGACTGGTGTGGTTAGTTGCTGTTTTGGACTCAGACTTTGCCCTGATTGTTCCTTGTGTAGTTTTGGGAGATAAATTCACGCTCAGAGGAGAATACAGTTGCCAACTGTTTATCCCATACCTACCTACTCAAACTATTCCAGTGGCTGTAAACAAATTCAATTAGACAATCAGTCATGGATACTGTGTTAGCTATGCTATCTGGAATGGACTTCTTGGAAGAAATTCTTTACTCTGAGGGTGGTGAGGCACTGGAACAGGTTGCCCAAAGAGGTTGTGGAAGCCTGATGCCTGGCAGTGTTTGAGGCCAGGTTAGGTGAGGCTTTAGGCATTTGGCCTAGTGAAGGTATCCCAGCCCATGGCAGGGGGTTGGAACTAGAGGGTCTTTGAGGTGTCTTCCAACACAAACCATTCTATGATCTTCCTTTTATGTGTAGGATAGACTGGATTCATGTTGAAGTGTTAAATGGGTGGGTAAATGGCTAAAATTGCCAACAGCAATGTTATCCATCAGCACCGTGACCAACAGGACTTGGTTAAAGCAATGAAGAGTGACCTTTGTGGCAGCCTTCTCAGTGGGTATGAGAAGACAAGATGCCATTTGTGAAGTCCCAAGAAGAGCAGCTCACAGGGATGAAAATGGAAAAGACAAGTAGGGGAGTTTAAAGAGTATGGGTAGATTGAAAAATGTGTGATCCTACAGACACGGTACAAAAACTAGAATGATTCCTCTCTGTGAGACCCCAGAGCAAGTTCTGAGATGGGAAAATGGCCTGATTTTTAGCCAAAGAAAATTAGGAGCTGTGCTTTCAGCCAATTCACAAGATGTACAGCAAGAGCTCTAGAAAGGCATTCCAAAACCCAGTGTGGATGGAAAGGTAAGACTGGAGTGGAGGCAGAACTGTGGGTCATGATCAAAAATTAGAGGCTGAGACTAAAGTAGGGTGGAAAGAAAAAGAAAGAATAGGTTTCCTGGGAAACTCAGAGAGGTAGGGAGGATGTAGAGGAGGATGGAAAGATCATGCAAAGGAACAGTTGGAGGTGTGAAAGGAGGGTTACATAAGACAAGAGAGGATATAATTTCAAGAACAAAGTCTGTGATTGCATCAGAAGCAACTGATGGGTTGAGGAGGACACAGAGTCTTGGCTGAGGAAAGGGAAGAGTGTCATGAAGCCCACTCTCCATACACACACACAAACACACTCATTCCTTCCTCATCTTGTGGGATCACAGCTCCATTGCATGCATGTATGGAACAGCTGGATGGCATCTCTTCATTGACACACTCCTGGTTTCTGGCTTGGGATAAATTGTATGATACTACCTGTTGAAAGCTCCTAGTGAGAGGAGTGCAGGGGTTCTAACCAGCACAGGGGAAGGGTGGAGATGGAATGGGGCTGGTTTACTTTATTTCTTAGGGTACCTCTCATCATTCTGACCCTGTTTCACAAGTACCTTTCATGTCTCTCTTGGGCTTGTGCAGGAGGCATATCTGGCACTTGTGTTGAGCATCGGTCCTTGCACTTCTGCTGATTTCTTCAGAGACCATGGTGGCATTTTGCTTCACCCTCTCTGTGCCTGTTTCCCTTTGCTGTTTCTGCAGTGCTCTGTAATTAAAGGTGTTATATATAAAAGTTGTTGTTATTATTTATTATTACAAAGCTTTTGTGACCCATGTCCAAGTTACAGGGTGCCTCCAAGGAGTGTGTGTGTGGTCAGCCTTAATTACCCTTCATTGGCTTTGATAGGGTTTGAAAGCATCTGGGGACTTGCAGATATTCCTACTGCGTGCAGGCATGTTTTTAGGTGGCTGTTATTTTAAAATACATGATTTTGTGGATGCCAAAATGACTTACACTGGTCATAAAAGAGTTTTGAGACTTCTAAGCACTTCTTACAAAAAATGTGGAAAATCCAAATGTGCTTTACATCTCATAAGTGTCTAGAGAGCATATTCAGATAGTGTGTATAAATGAAATCTCCCCAGTGTCTCCTATCACGTCCTGAGAACCAAGTGCTTGCATGACTGAAAAGGATTTGGCAAATGAACCAAACTCAGTAATTTTCTCACAAATGTACTTGGCCCTTTGTGGTGTCTCACTGGGATGGAAAGGAAAGAGCTTTCTAAAAGAATTTATTGCTCTTCCGTGGGGTACTTCTCTTCCCAAGTATTAGCTTGTCGAGCCTGTGTGTGTGTATTCTGCAGATAGAGGGCATCTGCACACTGCTGATTCTTGCTGGCGTTGTGAATTCAGTCAGAAGGCAAGTATTTGAGCCACTTTTAAAAGGTAATTATCAGGATATTGCAGTTGTTGTCTGCAGCAAACGATTTGTACTAGGTTATTCTTTCTTTCAGTATTTAATTTTCCTCTAAGAGAGACAGTTAATCTCAGGATTAACTAAACCTGCTAATAAACCCAGGCCTGGGAGGAGGGGGAAGCACCTTGGCCTGACACACAACCAATTAATTAACACAGAGGCCTGGTTATAGACAGACACATGTATGCCTCAGGTATTTGTGTGCTGGCCAGATATCCCTACCTGGGAAGCAGAGAGGGCCAGTGTCCTGTTGTGCTCTGTGTACACATCAGGCTCAAAGAGGGGTTTTTGCAGTGTTTGCCCTGTGTTTTGTTATTTCAGCTGGGATTGCAGTTCTGATGTGAAGATCTCCGGAGCTTTGCAGGGTCTGTGTTTTGCTAAGATATGGTGACCCTGCCACTTGAATGGACTATTTAAGAACCCAAAACGTGGCTGAGATACCTGTCTGTTTGCAGTGTCTCTGTGTTGGCTGTAGATGCAATATACCCGCCTACTTAAACCTGTGTTTCAAAGATTTGGAGGTGCTTTGGTGGTTTCAGAGCAGGTGCTTTAGTGGTTTGGCAGTGAATTGTCACTGAGGCTACTTGGTCAGTGTTGTGTTGACCCTGTCTTGAGAGCTAACAGTGACCTATGTGCAGCCTTTCTTAGCCGTGGGTATAACCTGGGGCTGGTGCATGGGATGTTTAGCTGAGGTGTGCTTTGCAGTGCAGAAAGAAGTTAGGTATTGACATTGCTGGCCTGATGGGTGGAGGGTTTTTTCACAATGGGTTAACAAACTATCAGTAATTAAGCCAGGACAGTGGCTTAGTTGGCGCTGGAACAGGCTGCCCAGAGAGTTGGTGGGTGCCCCATCCCCAGGAGTGTTCACAGCCAGGTTGGATGGGGCCCTGGGCAACCTTGTGCAGATCCAGGCCAGGAGGTTGGTGGCCCTGCCTGTGGCAGTGGGGTTGGAACTCTATGATCCTTGGGGTCCCTTCCAACCCAAACCATTCTGTGATTCTGTGACCGTCACTGGTAGAAGACTCGGGCTAATCATGCTCAAGAAACACAGGGTTTTATAAAACTAAGTGTGGGTGAAGAGTTCTTCTTTGGGAAAAGTGTTATAATGTGGCTTGTGAAGTTCTGAGGTTATGAATTGGAGAAAAGCATGGGAACAAGAGCTGGGGGGAGAGAACAGACACTGAAGTGAAGAGAGGCCTTTGGAGGCTGGAGTAAAATGTCTGGTTATAAATATGGTTTTCCATCATATCTTAACATGTGTTTCCAAACTGAGTAACTGTGTCAGTGTTTGAGTTGTAGTAAATACATGGCACAACTCCCTTGATCCAGTTTCTGAGAGTTATTTCAAAGGACTCAGTTACGAGACTTGGAGAGTGGGTTTCTCTGGCATCAGAAAGCATCCCAGGAAAGTTATAAAATGCCCACACAGCAGCAAAGCCACTGCTCAAGTGGGTTTGGGAGATGCTAGTGCAAGACTTCTGTTTGAAGAGGGCTTGTCTTTTGATGACGAGTGCTGGTTGGAATATTTTTGTCAATTATCAGACCGGTGGGTAGAGTATCTCCATCTCAGGAGTTTCCAGTGAACTTTTGAGATGATGTAGTGGTTTTCCTGTATGTTTTTGTATTGTTTAGGTTTGGTTGGTGGTTTTTTTGGGTGGGCGCTTTCTTTGGTTGGTTGGTTGGTTGGTTTGGTTTTGTGTTTTCTACTGGATAAAATGAGTCTAAAACTTTTTGTCAGACAGTGGCAGAGGGGGATGAAACATCCCTAGTTCTAGAGTGGGTATTTCTTCTCTTTTGTTGCCTAGTGGCTCCTTGGAACCAACCTCTTTTTATTAGTAACTTTTGTTGAAAATACTCAAGAAGCTCTGCTGTTTGAAGCCTGTTTTGCATAACATGCTATGGATCTGCTTTGTGCTTAAAAAAATCTTTGAGTCAACCCTGAAGAACGATGCACTCACCATAATCATGCACAAAATGTTTGATGTGTGGGAGGTTTTTGTCCTCTTTCTTGTTTTGCAGCAGTTGAAATCCTCTGAGTTTCTTTCCAGATGAAAGCAGAAAAGAAGGCTTTTTTAAATTGCCACAAGGACTAGAAAGTTATTTGTTATAGCAGTTGAGATTCTCACCTCATCATTTGCTTCAGGATCCACACATTTAGGTAAAATACTTAGATTTTGTTGGTAAAGTAGTGATAGTTGAGTTTAAACAGTCCTTGAAAAAATGTGTGTGTGTTCCACAAAGCATGGGTATACTTCCAAGTTAATTTATTTTCCAGTTGCAAACTGACTTCAGAAGTTCTGTACCCTTGACCCTGCAATTATCTTCATCAGTCCTCATGCAGGTGATATGGTTGTGCAGAGAGCCCTGCTGGCAAGTGTCAGAATCACAGAATGATAAGGGTTGGAAGGGACCTCTGGAGATCATCTAGTCCCACCCCCCTGCCAAAGCAGGGTCACCTAGAGGAGGTCACACAGGACAGCATCCAGGTGGGTTTTGGGTATTTCCAGAGGTGGAGACTCTACATCCTCTCTGGGCAGCCTGTCCCAGGGATCTGCTACCCTCACAGTAAAGAAGTTCCTCCTCATGTTTAGGTGAAACTTACCCATATTCAAGTTTATGCCCATCAGCTCTTGTCCTGTCACTGAGCACTACTGAAAAAAGACTGACCCCATCCTCCTGACACCCACCCCTCAAGTATTTATAAGTATTGGTAAGATGCCCCCTCATTCTCTTCTCTAGGCTAAACAGTCCCGAGTCCCTCAGCCTCTCCTCATAAGAGAGATGTTCCAGTCCCCTAATTGTCTTTGTAGCCCTTTTTTGTACCCTCTCCAGTAGCTCCCTGTCGTTCTTGAACCAGGGAGCCCGAACTGCACACAGTATTTCAGATGAGGCCTCAAAAGTGCAGAGTAAAGGGGGTCTTTCCTGGGATACTTTGTGATGCCAGAGAATCCCACTCTTCAAGGAGTCCAGGTAGTTCTTTTGCTGTACTTCAGAGTAAATGCTTGTTAAGGCTTTAGAGAAGCTGTAATAGATGAGATGTACAAATGCTCACAGCATTTTCAGCAGTGTGTTGGGGTTTGTTCTACAGTTTGAATTGCTGGATTTGTTACCTGCATTTCAGTATAAAATTAGTGTGTCCCCCCCTTAACTTGGTTTTGATGTGGTTGTATAAAGGCTTTTCAGTGGAAGCAGAGTGCAGTTCTCAATGCTCTTAGAGCCTGTAAACAAATTAAGGTGTATTCCTGTTGCTATAATTTATGTTGGGAAGCTCTGCCATGCTTTTTAAGGCAGTCTGGAATGAGGGATCTCACAGCCTGCAGGATTTTCTGTCTATGCTGTTCATGATGCTGTGTATCATGGGTGGTCAGCCCTCCTGGCTCCAAGAGCTGAGCCACGTGCCAATGTTTTCATGCAATTGAGAACTTTATGATGGGCACCCTAATGTCATGGAGAGCTGTAGTAAGGCACACTTCATGGTAGTGAGGTTACAGAGTCTTGACTGTATCTAATGATCCTCTCATTTTAGCCCAGATACTGGTGGCCTCCCACCTTTTGGATCCCTGTAGCTGGTCATGTGATCCAAAATGACAAAATGCTCCCAAAGAGTCATAATTTAATAAAGATAAGTGGGAAGTGCTACCCTGAAGGAGGACTCCTCCTCAAACTGATAGTTGCCCTGACTACACTGATACAACTCAACATGTCTCATTCTGGTGATGCTCATGGATTTCCTCTTCCTGGAGCATGCTGTAGTGTGTACTGTGATGTTCAGGAGAAGCAGAAGAGGCAAGAGATGTGCTGTTCCCTATTACTCTGAAAATTGGTTTAGGTGTGTCTGACAGCCTTCGGACCCCGTGATGAGGTCAAGGTGACAGTGTTGCCACATGCTCCAAAACCATGACCACGGCCTCTCAAGCCTGGTATGCTAAGAGCACACGTCCTGACTTGGTCAGTTTGGTCATTAGTCTGCCTATCTCTGGTTTACAGACATTCCTTCTGCAAGCATGTAAGCTGAAACAAAAAAAAATCCATAAACCAAAGCTGAAGTTCTCTTTTGTGATGACATGGTTTCAGGTGTTACATAGAGTGAAGGAAAATTCAAATAACCTAAATCTGAGCAGTTATGGCACCTGAGCTGGAGGTCCCCTGTTTAGAGGAAAGGGAGTGGTTTAAAGGTTTCTCAATAGGCAATCTCAGGGGGAAAAGAATGATTCTTCGAGCACATTTGGTTTTGGTGCTTCCTCTCTAAGAACTGTTCAGGACAGGTAGTCACATATTTGCCCTGCTGAAGGCCCAAGGGCACACCTCTCAAGCTGTTCTCCCCAGTTGCTTTCCTCTTGCTTTCTTGCCTCTTCCTGGTTCAGTTTTTTACTCTCCTGAACTTTCCCTGCCTCCTGCCTCGCAAAGGGATGCTGTCATAGCTTCTGCTGTTGCCTTGGTTTGTGTTTTGTTCTCACTTGAGACCAGGGGAATGAGAACTGTGTAGAGCTGGCCCCTTGGGAAGGAGAAGGAACACTTGCTCATCTGGTGTTGCTCAGCAGCCCTTGCCTGCTGGGAGTCACTGAGCTCCATTCCTGAGTGTCCCTTGCTGAAACCAGTAGCAGATGAGTCATAGGCAATGTGGGACTTCTTGAGTTCATTTGGAACACTAAATCCATGACTAGATAGTTCCAGAGTTGGGGCTATGGAAAATTAGAAGTTGTGCTGGGCTTACTTGCTCCAGAGTTGTGGACGCTGCAGGAATGCTTCTTTCCTAGATAGTGCAGCAAAACCCATGATGAGCCCTTGGCAGACAGCAAACAGAATATTCACACAGATCTGGTGGTCACCCAGGCATCTCTGTGGGAATTCCTACAACCAGCAGCCTGTGAATTGCTTTAAGGCAGTCAATATGAAACATGGAGTAGTGTAGGGTGGAGACATTCACCTTTCAGAGGCTGGAAAGCAGAGCCTTCAGGCTCCTGAACCGTTGTCCATGTTCTCAGCAGTTAGCATCAGTGACCACCAGAGCACGAGCAAGAAGTCAGGGTTGCCTTGTGTCAGGTAATCCCCTCACTAATCCATGATGGAGTCACACTCATTTGGCATTTTTCCCTTTGGTCTGTTGAGCATTTAAATGGAGCAGCTTCAGCAGGGTGTACAGAGAGTTGCTGTGCTCCAGGAGGACTCCACAAGCCAGGACAGTGTGGATGCAGGGGTTTGGATCCTTCTAGGCAAACCCAGGACTTTCTCTCAGGGCTGTCCTGTCTTGCAGCCATATCCAGACAACTGCTGGAGGGAAGGTGCTGCCACTTGATCTTATGCAGTGCTTTGCCTCTTGGGTGATGGAGAAGCTCATCGGGAAACGTAGGCAGAAGTTTCTGTGTTATGGGTTACGGGGAGGATTAGGTATGAGTGAGATCTGCTGATTTGATTAATGCTGTCACAGTTTTTGTGAGCAGGTGGGTGCCTGGGGAACTGTGATGCAAAAAATGTCAGATCCCCTAGGATTAGGTGTCAACAGACTGATGAATTTCAGAACTGGAGGTTTGAATTTGGCACCTAAAAATAGCAATAGTGTGGGACGTTGTCACTGATTTCCTTCGCATGTCAACCCTTTTCTGAGAACTTTAACTTTGGGATTCTCATGGCATTTGATTCTAGTATGTAAATACTCATTCACCAAATCTTGCTTTTTTGGGCTGTAACCCCTGTGCTGCCCTGTAGCATGTATTGTGTAGCGTCAGCTAATGGGATGACAATAGGTTACGTGATGCGTAGCAGGGTGAGGAGTGTAAGGCCTAAACTGCACATGGTTAGCAACATGTTTATACTGTGATAATCACAAGGTAGCAGCTGTCTTGCCCTCTCTTTTAATTTTTCTTTTTGAAACTCATTCCACTTGTTTTATAATTACTTGAGCTCATCGTGAAGGTATAAATAGCGTCTCTATTTAAAGAGAACAGATGGTTTTTCTAATGTTTTTTTCCTTAACATTGAATGGATTGTGGTTGAGTCAGAAACTGCCAGCCCAGAAACGTATGTTTTCATTAGAGAAATGCTTGATTAGGTTAATTGAGTGTGATTCAATGTGATGTACATTTGGCCAACCTAATGCTTTCCAACTTTGTCTTGGACGGAGATAACAGCATCTCAGTGTTTGCAGTTTGCTCAGTAGCTTCCAAAAACATGGCCTAAGGAGTAACAAAACACTGAGGGGACAGTACTGAATTAGTGAGGGAATACAATATTTAATAAAAAACCCCCCAAACAACCCAAAGCCAAAACCAACAAACCAAAACATGACTTTGGAACAATGCAAGCAGGAATGTTTGCTTAAGCCATGTCCAGACATAAAGCTTGCACTGGTTAAATTATTCTGGTGTTGCATACGCAACATTGACTCATAGAATAGTTTGGGTTGGAAGGGACCTTTAAAGGTCATCTGCACACTTGTACATCATTGCAGTACTCCTGAGAACAGAGGCGAGGTTCAGTGTGAGATTAAAGCACTGTGAAGGTGTGTGGTAGGCATCTAAGAGTTCATCATGGGTCCATGAAGCCCGGTGAGTGGTTCAGCTTGCTTTGGGCTCACAGTGAGTGCTCAGCTGAGTGTTTCTCTGAGCTTCCTGGGCTGGACTGAGTGGCTGCCACGGGAGCTGGCATGCCCAGCTCACACCTACCTGCAGGAGACTGGGTTTGGTGTCTTTGTTTTGAACTGAGGCTCACCATTGCTGTAATGTCCACATGGTAGCTGCATGCCTCTAGCTCCAAGGAGCTGCTGCTGGAAAGACAGAATTCAGCGTTTCTAGATGTCCCTGGGGACAGAGGAGTGGGAAAGAGGGTGCATGTGAAGATGGATAAGCCAAAACAATGTAATGCTTTTGGAAGGATTGGGAAGCATTTACAGCACCAAGACATGTTTGTCCATTCTTGTGTTGCTCCTGACAGTGAGGTCTTTGCCATCATTGCTAAACAGCAAACTCCTTCCTGTATCCAACTGAGAGGCTTCTGAAGAACAAGCCAAGCTCAAACCCAAGGCAAGAGACATCTAAAGGCAGTCACAGGGATGCAGCCTGGAGAAGAGAGTCAGAGAAAGTAGGGTGAGTTTGCCTTGGGAAACACCCTTTTTCATGAGATGGAGCAAGAATTGAGCTGGGATAAGCTAAAGACTTCAAGGTTGTGTTTGTGATATCCAGGAAGCGTGCCTGGTGGCAGGCGAGTCATCTTTTCTGACTTCAATAGAAAAGGTGATAGAAGATCCCTTGGACAGTCTCAGTTGTCACACAAGGTGCCTTAGTTAGGCCATGAAGAGAGTTTAATGTGCTGTAATTTCCACGTAAGCTGAAGCCTTGCAAGACAGGATACAGCAGAGATAATGTGGAGCTTGGGAAAACAGGCAAACTTTAGGGAACAACCGTAAAACCCAATCTCTTGAGTCTTTTGTGATGGTTGCTGGACACTAAGGGATCATGCTATCTCCTAGAGACCTCAGTCCTCCTCCCAACTCTGCATATTACCAGAGAAACTCCTAAGAGCTGTGTTCTGTGTCCCTAGAAATGACCTGGACAAAATGCAGTCTTTGATGTTCCCACTGCCACCCAGCAGTTTGTCTGGGCAGTGTCCAGGACAATCTTCATTTCCCACAGCTGCTTAAGAGTTTAATGTATTAACTCCAAGCTCTTTGAAATGTGTCCTAACAGTCCTGGCTTTATAATTTTTTTTCTTTTCCCCCAGAGCTCCCTACTCTTGTTCCCACCATTCTCCCATCTGATTCATGAGACTGAGACCATCTTTTCCAGAGCTTAACTCACTATTACTGCTGTGATGCTGAGAAGGTCAGCAGGCCTGCTGATAGTGGACACGTCACTGTGCTCTTTCAAGGGTGTGTGTGTACCTTCAGGCATGTATCTATGACATTCTTAAAAGGAATCATCTCCCACAGCATTTGTGCAATTTGGTATGGACAGTGAGAAATCAAACAAAATGAGTCCTGGCCTTATTCCATCCCCTTTCTGTTCCTTCTGTAGGCTTCAAGTGATTTTTAGGGTGTAAGCCATCTCTTACTGGGAGCTTATCAGGGAGCCCTGAAATCAGCTACAGCCTTTGAGCCCTGTTCCAGTACAAATAATATATTTGTGTATTGCAAACCAGAAAGGCAGGAATCACCTGCTGGGACAGTCTGAGGGCTTCTCATGTGCCTAGCTAGCAGGGGTGAAGCAACAGATCTGAAATGACGCATAAAAGATGCTCTACCAATCCCAATGCAGAAGAATGAAATGTATCCAGACCAGCTCCTGCTGCCAGGGCAATGGGAACTTGTGCAAATTGTGGAATTTGTTCAGATGGGGTATCAGTGGAAAGTACTTGGTGCAATTTTGATATGCTAGGGTTAAGGTATGGGTTTTTCTCTCTTTGCCAGCTTATGAATGGAAAAGAAAAAATGATAGTGGTTAGTTGTGTGGAGGTGGATATGTGTAGTAGTGAGCTGTACTGGGGACTCTTTCATTATGAATTGGAGAGAAAGGAACTGAAAGTAACTTAAAATCAAAGCAAAGCACTCATAGGAGCAATAGCCAACTTCCTGCAGCACTGCACAGAGTTTGAGTGCAGGAGATCTGAGTGCAGCAATTTTCCATCTTGGAAAGAGCCAGGTAGATTCTTTGTCCTGGGATCTGAGTTACAAGAATAGTTGTGGCTTTTGGGAAGGGGGAAACTAAGAAAAAAACACAATATCTGTTTTTACCTTTGTTAACTTCTTTATTTCTGTAGGATACAGATATTGAAAATCCCTCCTAAAATACTGTGCCATAATATAAAACTATGCCTTTATAGAGGGGTGTCTGCAGGGGGAGATATTGCCCCAAATAACACCGAGAACCACTTGAAGAGTCTGATTCTGAACTTTTGTCTTAAGTTATTTGCTGTGCTTCGTATCTGGCAGACAGCACTGCCCTCTGTGATGCCTTTAGAACCAGTGTAGTAAGAATCTGTGCCTAGATGCTGGGATGATAAAGTGACAGAGGCTGTAGAGGGCAGTGCAGCATCCCTGTGGTACCAGTACCTCCAGGGCCGGCTTCTTTAACAATCTTGCTCTGCAGGATGATTGCTTAAGATAGTTAAAAATAATACAGAAGTAAGTACGAGTTTTTGTTATTACTTCACAGAAAGTTTTGATGAATGAACATTTTTGTATCAAGAATTCTTGACCCTCTTTTTAGAGGAACTTTGAGCACTAGATTAGCTGTTCTCATATTGAAGAGGTTTTAATCTCTTGAAAACAACTTGCAGGAGGATATTTATGTACGATTTAAGTAAACCCCCCAAACCAAAGATGCTTCCTGTGCATCTAGCAGAGCTCACAAAAGAACTCTTTGCTTTTATGTTGCTTTCCCCCTCCTCCAGCACAGTCTCATAATGTAACATATCCTTTGACTGGAGGTGCTCTCTGTTTTCCTTGTAGAGAAATAAATCAATAAATCATTGTGTCAGCAGAGCACAGCTTGAAGTGAGATTTCCCTGTGCTGGAAGGTTTCAAATGAATTTTAGGTGGAAGCTCAGACGTGCCACACACGGATGACTACAGATAATATTACAAGGCTGAATTCAAAATGACAGGGTGTTGATTCAGTATGTCAAGCTGCTCTTAAGGATGTTGAGCCACAACCTAGAAGCTGCTTATGCTGTCAAAAGGAGTCGGTAGCTCCTTGCTACCCAACAAACAGTTTATGTGCAGCTGGCTGGTTATCTAATGAGCATTTGGCATGGATTTTAGCTTGATGAGAGAGCTCACATCTCCAGCCTGTGACCTTATAAGTCTCTGCAAAGTGAACCAAACTCCATATCTTGCAGCACACACGACCTGCAGAGCCTGTTGGTCACTGAAGACTTGCTTGCTGTGTGTTAAATTGGGGAATCGCACTCAGATGCCTCCACTTTGGAAAGGTGCATGTCCATCTTGAAGGATGTTTTGGCTTACATGACCCTCTTTCCCTGATAGCTCTGAAGCAAATAATAGACACATACAATAACATCTGCAGTTTTATAGCCATCAGCAAGGGTTGTGGCCTTGTCTCCAGTGCCCTTCTGGAGGTGGCACAGGCTGCCTGTCTGTGCAGGCGTGGGCAGCACCTGCACACTGCTGACACAGGTGCCACGTCCTGGGGATGCCTTGCAGGGGTGTTCAGTGATGGGCATTGAGGAGTCAGTGCTGAAATTCAGCATTGCGCTCCCAACACCGTTCTGTAAGTCAGCGGACGATTGCTTTGTGGTACCTGGCACAGTAGCAGTGCTGCTTCCAAATTAACATTGACTGCTTTTCACAGCAGGAAAGGGAAGATTATCCCAAATAGTCTCTCTGTGTGCATGCAAAAACCTGTGTGTGGACCCAGCATTCAGCAACTGGCTTTCCTTTGCTGTACGCTGTTTCTGTTTAGGGACTTTCTTCCAATGATGTAATGCAATACAGCGGCCGCTCTATATACCTTATGGAATTCCATGGAGCACTTCCCTCTGCAAAGTGTGTTTAACTCTCCCTGGTACTTCTGAAATACTTGTTTCCTAAGTGCAGTGCGTGCTCTTTGTCTGTACAAATTGGAGATGATGATAGGAAAAGGAGAGCTGTGGATATCAGAGACAGGACTCCACATGACTGGGCTGAAAAATAAGATTCAACATGCTCTTGTTTCAACCTGAGGAAAGGAAAATTCATTATACATACTTCCAGAATAAGAATTTTTAGAAGTGAGTGTTTTCCTCTCACTCCACTTTCTTTGTTTTTTCAGTTCTGCATTTAAAGAAAAGGTGTCTTAGATGTGTAAATGCCACACTTCAGCCATGCTTTATTTCTCCTGTTGCAGCAGTACCTATAGCTGTCCCCTCTCTAGTCTTTAGAAGCTACTAGCAGCCTAGGGCTGGAGGGTGCACCTTGTTGCACAAGGGAACTGTTACAGCTCAGGATCACAGACTATTTAAGGGGACTTTCCTGCTTCTCTGTCCTCCACAGGGTCATGCAGTGTCAACAGCGAGCAAGCCAGAGAAGACGACACATCTCCAGACACTGTGTGATGTGGGTCAGGTCCTCAGCTCCCAGAAGTGCAGGGAAGATGCTGTAGTTGAGAGGGATGACTGCAGACTGATGATTGAGCGGCATGGTGATACCAAGGATGTGTTGTGCTGCACAATGAAGGTACTTCTTCTCTACTCTTACTTCTTCCCTCAGTATCTGCTTGGTATTCTCACACTGTTCCTTTGACTGCCTGCTCCAAGTGTTCAGAAACTGATGAATAAAAGAGGGGGAGACCCCCATTTTTTCCTAGAATTTGAGTGTCAAAGTGCAGTTGTCCATTTACAAACACAGTGGGACTTTTTCTTGCTGCTTTTTCCCAAGTGATTTGGTCTCCCAGTAATGGGGGCCAGTCTGCAGTGATCTTGGATGAGATCTGCCTAATTTGACAACAAAAGATAAGCCCCCCAACTCCCTCTCATGAAAAACTTAACAGGGATTCAGAACAAACTCTTTGGCTCATAGATCTCCCATGCAGTGCCTGAAATTTGTATCTACTGGATACAGAAACTTAATTGTCTTACTAATGAGAGATACTTCTGCCTCACTCAGCTGGGTCAGTTGGGATCTTGGAGAATTAAGCAAGATGAGTCCAGGCCCTAAAGCTGATGCTGATGCTGCTTTTCTAATTCTTGCTCTTGCAACCAGTGGAGGGAATGATGGCCACTGAGTATTTAATATTCTCTCTCTGTATATACTCTTTTTAAAGGTGTGCTCATGGCTTACAGGCTGGATCTGACGTAATCATCACACCTCCCTGATTGGAATTAGCTTTCTTCTCTGGAAGATCTTAACCAAGGTTTTAAAATGAAATGCAGTTCTCCTGAGCTGTTCCTTACCTTCTGGGGCTACAGGGATGTGCCAACTTCAGCTGAAATCTGGAGAAACACCTGAAATGGAAAGGCTAAGTGGACACCGGTGCTAGGGATGGTACAGCACTCTCCCCTGTGTCCTTGTTCAACACACTCGTTGCTCAAGTACAGACAGGAAAGTGTTTCCTGTCTGATATGTGAGAAAGCAAGTATGAGGTCGTGTGGTGGCGGTGTACATCCATGTGTCAGTCACAGCGTGGCAGGAAACCTCCTTTTCATTGCTGAGCTGGTGACATGGGAGAGAGAGAGTGTGATGCTGAGGCTGGGGAGACTGCACCTCCTGGGGGGGTCCTTTGGTGGGGTGGGTCCTTTGCGTGGGTGCTTTGCTAGGAAGGTGTGAAGTGATGCTGCTAGAAGAAGAAAGTGCAAGACAGGGGCTGGTGGGCGAGTCAGGAACGTAAACTACTTGGAGACTTGACAAGTCTGTTGTAGTTTTGCCAAGATAAAAGGGTTGGTTCCTGGCTCATCCCATGAACCTGTCTTGCCATCCAAGCGTGCTCTGTAGTTTTGTGCCCAGTGTCCTGATTGCATCCAGGAAGGATATAGCACTATTTGAGAGAAGGAAATGAGGGTGGCCAAGCAGAAAGGGCCCATGGTGTGCTCCAGACAATTACTATAAGAGGAACTTGCAGGTGCTTCAGCGCGTGTCTGCCCTGGAGTTTAAATATAGTCATCACTAGCCTAGTGTGTAGGAGTGGGAAGAGACAGAAGGATGGATCTGGCACTCTGGCAGAAGGTGGATGCAGGTTCCATCCTTAAAGCACTGGCAATTGCAGAGAGATAATGAAGTTTGGGCTGCGGGGGGATCTCATTTCAGCCTTCCAGTACCTGAAGGGAGCATACAAACAGGAGGGGATTCAACTTTTTAAAAGGGTAGACAATGGCAGGACAAGGAGGATGGATTAAAGCAAAAGGAGGGAAGGTTTAGACTAGATATTATGGGGAAGTTTTCTACAGAGAGAGTGGTGAGGTGCTGGAACAGGCTGCCCAGAGAGGTGGTAGATGCCCCATCCCTGTAAGTGTTCAAGGCCAGGTTGGATGGGGCTCTAGGCAACCTTGTGTAGATCCAGGCGTGGAGGTTGGTGGCCCTGCCTGTGGCAGGGGGGTTGGAGCTCTATGATCCTTGGGGTCCCTTCCAACCCAGACCATTCTATGATTCTATGAAGTTTTCCAGCCTGCCCCTGCTGCTGTGGAGGGCAGCTTGACTGCAGTGGTTGGAGGAAAGATCCATCAAGCCAACATCCTGTCTCTGATAGCAAGTGATGTCTGGTTGGAGCACAGGAGCAGGATTGACCTAAGAGCTGCTTCTGCTTTCATGGCTTCTCCCAGCTTCCATCATTTGCAGCTCAGGTACTCCCTGAACTAGGGATGGCTTTCTCTGCCATCACGTTGCTTCACCAGGTTGCAGAGATGCAAACTTCAGCTGGGCAAGGTCATACTGCTTTCCTGTAAATGGCAGGCATGTGCAAAGTGTAATGGATAATTCCATGATGTCAACGACAAAAAGCAAACGTCTTGCAGGGTGTAATTGGTTTTTCTATAGTGTCAAGAGCTTTTATGTGTTCAGCATAAATATCTTTGCATTGATTGGGAGAAGGAGATAAAAATCGATGATTTACAATGCAGAAGTGCTTAGAACATGACATTAAAATGACTCTGGAAGACTTAGCTCATAGGGGACATAGTAAATACTCAAGAGGTACAGGAAATGAAGAGACTCTTCCCAAGTCCTGAAACGAAGCAATAAATTTAATAGAGTCTGTTTTTCTCTGCCTAATGGATTTTAATACTAACTTTCCTTCTGTGGAATTACTCAAATTTTTGTTGTTTAGGTCTGGTTATTTTTTACTCTTTTTTTGTTGGGGGTTTTTGTTTTGTTTTGTTTTTTGTTTTTAGGAGTCAAGGCTAAAGGGAGACATAGTTATCTCCTAGCTTTGTTCAAGCTAGGAGGAAACTCCCTAGCTTGAACAAAATGGGAACCAAATCCTATTTTGGCTTTGTACACTAAGCAGCAGAAGGGTGTCTTGACCTGTGAGTTCTCAGGAGCACAGATAATCATAGAATATAAAGCTGGAATGGACCACAGGTCCATTCTCTTTTCCCATGTCCAGATGAACTGTATCTAACTCCCGACAGGTTTTCTTACTGCAATTTAAGCATTGTATCTAATAGATACAGAGATCAGCTAATCCCCCCTTCTATTCTCAGTGATATTTCTTGTTTCTCCACTCCTCTAATCTTTCCTCTTTCAGCCTAAATGGTCCCCCTTTCTTTATATCTCCTTGTGTGTGATGCTTCCCACAGCCTTTCCTTTTTTGGGCGTTTGGTGGGGGTTTTTTTATGGGCATTTAAGTTCTCTCTTTTTTTGTCCCCAGTATGTTACTGAACCCTAGATCTAGCAGCAGTACTGAGGAGAGAGGAAGGACTGATTCTTGTGCTTTGGGCAGGGATGGTCACAGCTCCATACTGCCAGAGGCAAAGATGTACATCCATATAGGATGCCCACATGTAAAATGTCACCTCGGTGGAAAAGCAAAACTGTGGTGTCAGCCAGACATGGCACTGGTGTCTCTTGGCTGTAAGTGCACCATAATTGTAGGGGACCCTTTACAGGTGAAAGGGCTAGATCCCAGAGAAGCTTACAGGCTTTTCTGTGTCTATCCTGCTAACTAATCCTTGGTAAGATTAATTAGATGTTCATTTTGGCCAGGGGTAGCTGTCTCCACAACTTGTGCAAACTAGCTTGAAGCCTGCTGAAGTCTCTGCTGCATCGTCTAAGGCAATGCCATGTAGGAGTCAGACAGCATGCCAGCCTCTTCATCCTCATTTGCAGAGGTTGCTGCATGCCAGGCCAGGGCTGCCTCGCCAGAGCTCTGCTGCAGCTGAAGGCTTTCACTGCAAAGAGTCTTTGAACCCCAGTGCTGCCCCAAGACTAATGTGTTCGCTTTGCACAAGGGTTTCCCAAACTTTTTGCAAGTGTGATCATCTTGGGGCTCATCTGGATTTTTCTGATGATCTTTCTACTTCCACCTTCTTTTCGTACGAGAGGATTTGATTCCCCTAGGGCTGGAGAATGAGGCACAATTGTAATGGGTTTTGCTGCAAGTAGTTATATACTATTTTTATATTAATCAGGAGAATCCTGCCTGCCTTTCATTTCTGGCAGCAACTTGTGTGTTTAGCTGTTCCCTGGAGAGGATAAATGCTCTGAGCTTTTCTCAGACAACACCTTGTCTGAAAATATCAACTTGAGTTTGGGTGTTAAAATAGGAGAAAAAAAATGACAACTTGAGGATGAAGGGTCCTGGATTTGACTGGTGCAGGTGGCCATGTGGTGAAACATGCAAGTGGCTTGCTAAAACTCAGATGTTCTGAACTTATATTTATGTGAGGAGTACAAAACAGGAGATCTCTAAAGTACTCTGCTGGCTTTGTGCATCAATACTAGCAAAGGACAGCATAAAGCTTTAGTCTGTTACTGAAATCTTTAAATTGTTCAATCCCAAGCTCAAATACAGGCTGGGTGGTGAATGTATTGAGAGCAGCCCTGCGGGGAAGGACTTGGGGGTGTTGATGGACAAGAAGCTCAACATGAGTTGGCAGTGTGCAGGTGCAGCCAGAAAAGCCAACTGCATTTAAAGCAGTGTGACCAGCAGGTCAAGGGAGGAGATTCTCCTCCTCTACTCTGCTCTTATGAGACCCCACCTGGAGTATGTATCCAGCTCTGGGGTCCTCAGTGCCAGAAGGACATGGACCTGTTAGACCAAGTCCAGAGGAGGCCATGAAAATGACCAAAGGGCTGGAGCACCCCTCCTATGAAGACAGGCTGAGTGAGTTGGGCTTGTTTGGCTTGGAGAAGGCTGGGGGTGACCATAGAGTGGCCTGCCAGAACCTAAATCGGCTTCAGAAAAGCTGGAGAGGGACTGGTGGCAAGGACATGGAGTGATAGGAGAAGGGGGAATGGCTATAAAATGATGGAGGGGAGATTTAGATTAGATATTGGGAATAAATTGTTCTCTGTTAGTGTGGTGAGGCACTGGTTCAAGGCCAGGTTGGATGGGGCTTTGGGCAGCCTGGGCTAGTGGAGGGTGTTCCTGCCCATGGCAGGGGGTTGGAGCCAGACGATCTTGAAGATCCCTTTCAACCTAAACCATTCTGCAACTCCATGAAGTATCAATAATGGCAACAAATACTCTGAAGGGAGTTGTCAAAAATATTTTCAAGGATTTGCACTAGGATTGCATGTGGCTGCCTGCAGACCTACATCTAGCATCTCTTTCTGTCTTCCTCAAACCTCTACTGGGGAAGGAAAACTGTTTGCTCAGGACTTTCTGATTCTTTACTGCACAGGTCTAGTTTGGCTTTGGCTGCCTGCTTTAATTGCTGTTTAATGAAAAAGCTGTAAAAACCCTGTGGAATGACCAATACATCAGTAATATGTATGGAAAAATAAAAAAGTGTGTGTGTGTGTCCCAAAGTCACATGAGAACACAGGGGATGTGATGATCTGACATCATCTCACCATTTTTGGCCCAAAGGCTCTGGGGGAGCTCCTGTTTTTCTTACCTGGGTGTTGTCAGAATTGGTGATTTGTGTCTCACCATCTCCCCAAACCTGAGCTGCCTTTGAATCCAGTCCAGCCCAGCTCCTCTGCCAGGCAGACTGGTGTGGGTGGTGCTGACTGTACACTTTATCTAGCATTGCCAGTAATCTGATGCCGTAGGGTGAGGCCAGGAATACTTCTATTGTCAAGTTTTTAAGGAACAAGTCAAGGCTACTGCTGAACTGAGGCTAGAAACATGCTGTGAACTGAAATAATTAACACTGCTTTGATCACCGAAATATGGATTACTTTATGTACAGCTAGATAAATACTGCAGAGTTTACAGGGAAGACTGAAAGGTGTTAATGATGCTGCATCCTCCTCACTGGCATTTTGGGTGTTGTGTCCTGATTTCTGTCCCTGCCACCAACATTGGTGTGTGATCTGTTTTACCCCATCCCCACTGTACCTACAAGCTCTCCTGCACGCAGGCAGAGGAAGGTGCTCTACAGGCACTCCAGATAGCATCTTGAGCTGCAGTGCCCTGGTCTTGCTTGACATTTTGAAGTCCTAATGCAGTGCAAGTTGCTGCTTTATCAAAATTTAGTCTATTAAAGTATTTACATTAATTTCCCACAGAGCTCCAGATGAACAAAGTGCGTCTGTGCATGAGCAGGCAGGCTGCCTGCCCTGTGCCTGTGAGGGACCCTGGCCCTCTGGCTACCTCTTTTTCACCAAGGGCTGCCTGTACTCTTGTGGGAACTCTGGTTTCTGGGTTGCTCCTGCAGACAGGATGACTGGATTAGCTGTTTTGACTTGTTTATACTTTCAAAACCATGAAAAATGCAAGGTTGCCTTCTATTTGGTTCTTTGGCAGAAATAATTCTGAGCAAAGAGTTGATGATGCCTTTTGTTAGGTGATTAAATATGTTTTTCTTACTCCTTAGTGCTACTCCTCTTCCTTTACCTTTCCTTTGCTCTCCCTGACTTGTGGTTTGATGAAGAATGATGCTAGATCACTGGGTGGAATAAAGTTATGATGGTTCAAAGCACAGTTTAGGTGATCTGACCATGTGGTTGCCACTGGTGAGGTAAAATCAGGCACTATTGACCTTGTGCTGGATGAGCTTTTGGTGTACCACGTGTTATCCAGCCTGCTCTCCCTAGCCATTGCTTGTTTTCTGCTGGGTTGCCAGATGCCAGCCTAGCTCATGAATATCTGTGCCAAGTCCACAGGTCAATTACCGTGCCAAGGGATGATCATACAAGACCATGGAGGAGATAGTTACAGGTGTTATCTGAAAGCAGCTAAACCCCATGGTCTCTCTTCTCCCATCCCAGCCAGTTCAGCACTGGGAAGGGGATGGCTGTGTGCACTGCTGGAAGGTCATACTGACTGTTAGGAAATCTGTAGCTATGTGGTGCTTCTGAGAGATGAGCAGACCTTCTGTCTATTGTCCAGGCACAGGTGCTCAGCAGGAGAAGCGGCGTGGGCTCTGCAGTGCTCCAGGCTGTAGTAGGCTGCTCTGGAAGGCACAGGGCTGCTGACCCTTGTGTAAGGCCTGCTGGCATTAGTGGAGTTGCTGTGCGTGCCACTGTTTCCCCTTGGCAAGCCAGCCCAGTTGTGCTGCCCTGGCCCAGGGAGCAATCCATGCCTGATCTGACCAGTAATCTGGGCTGTCACTGCAGCAGCAGCAGCTCCTGGTGCCAGTGGGGAAACGTGCTTTTAGCTCTCTGGAGGGAACATGCCAGTTCCCTCTTCTCTGACCCACAAAGGAGCTGAAAGGTCTATTCCTTGTGGATACTTTGGCTGATTTTGGAGTTCCATTGTGTGTGTTGGGTTGACCTGTGTGTATTTGATTTTCTCTGAAGACAAGAAGAAATCCTTCTTTTTCCTGTACTCCATTTTTATTCTTGCCTGGCCATCATCACCTGCTGCTCACTCCTTCTGTCTTTTGCAAGCTGTGGGTGGCCAGGCTGGGACAAACCACAAGCCCTGAAGTGCTTTCCCTTCTCCTTCTCCTGCGTGCCCTTGTAAGAGCCCTAGAGAGAGTGGATCGCTGTGAGAGCATGCAGCAGTGACTGGAAACATCTGTTTCAGGCACAGAATAAGCAGAAGGAGTAATTTTTGCAGTGCTGCTGAGGGTTTGGGAGAATGAGAGTGACAGATGAGAACCTTGCTATCCAAGTCCCCATCGTGGACTGTGTGGTGGCATGCGTTGGGGTGTCTTGATGCTGGGTGTCACTGCCCCGGGCAGAGCGGCAGCAGGCAGGGCATGCAGTGATCCCTGTTGGGGTAGCTCTCCTGTTATTGGTGGGGAATGGGAGGTGGCAAGAAGAACCAGCATCCCCCCGGGTTGTCTGCCAGCACTTGCCAAGGGCAAAAGCAGAACAGATGCTGCTGACTGAGGGCATCTGCCTTGGAAGGGCACAGAGATCCTGTGCAGGGAGTCAGCATCCACTGAGCTTGTCTGGGAGGCTTGGCTGGTTGAGGTTGGCAGAAGCAGAAGTTTCTATAGCATGCCTACCAGTGACGGCGCAAGTTGGCACAGGATGCTGGAAATCACTTTTTAGCCTGGGCATATCTCCATCTATACCCAATCTGTGCAGCAACCAGCCACGTTAAAGAGCAGGGATGTGACTCTCCCTGGGCCTGTCTTGTAGAACGTAAAGCACCGTATGGAAGCTGGTGGCTCAACCTGGCTGTGTAAGGTGTCTAAAGAGAGAGAGGGAACACAGGGCCCGCTCCTTTAAAGATAAAGGAGGATGTGTGGGTGCCATTTCCTCAGCTACTGAAGCTGTTGCAGTGTCTGATCTTTCTGTGGTTTAAGTCTCTCTTCCATAGTACTTCTGCTAAGGGGGCAGCTGGGAAGAACTTTTGCTCTGTTAACTTTCAAGGGAGATTGGATTTGAGATCAGAATGTGACCTTTCTTATTTAGTTTATATTCTCCCAGCAAATTCTGAATTTTTCAAGTTTGATGCTTCTGTTTATGTCCATGAGATTTCTGCTTTGAACTCTGATAACAGTGTATTCCCGATATATTCTTGGGGGTTTTTTATTTGTAATTCTCATCACTCGCTCTCTTGCCTCTCTTGCCTATTTTTTTTTTTTCCAGAATTCCCCCACCTATTTTATGTCTCCTCCTTATCTTCTCAGAAGTTAAGCACTGGAATTTTTCACTGCTGAATCCAAGCATTATTTCTGCTACAGTGCCTTTTTAAAATACCCTGGTAGTTGCTTAGTCCCAGATTTCTAGACATCTGTCTCATTTGCAGTACCTAATTTTGATGCTCTTCAGACTCAGGTACTTTGCAGGCAGAAACCCATGGAATGTGTGGGCATGAAAATTGAGTCCCTTATGTCTCAAGTTCAGCAGACAGCAATGAAAGTGCATGTAAGTCTGGAGTACTTTTGGAAAATGTTTCCTTCCTCCCTCCTTAACTATCACTTTAGGATTTGCAAGATTAGGGTGGTTCTGCTAGGGAAGGTAGCTGTGAATGTAGTGGATTAGTTTGCCTGCTCATAGGTGGTCATTTTTTGTACTCTTATGATTCAGAACGATGAGCCACATCATTAAAACTCTGTGCATGTGTACTTGATATTAAGCAAATTGGATAGCTCTGAGATTGCTTATTTCTTCCAGAGATACAAGGATGAATTGAACCAAAGCAGTTTGCAGCCCGGCGCGTTTCAGCTCAAGGCTGCTAATGACGCATCCTAGAAACACAGAGCATCAGCAAGTCCTTTGTACTTTGCTAATATTTTTCCTGCAGTAACATGAGAGCAATTACAGCTTGGAAGGATGGGAGCTGGAAGACTGGAGGAGATGAAAAATTTTGAAGAGGAAAACAGGATTTCATGAAGTGAAGGCAGGGGGTGTATGTGGGTGGGTGAGGGAGCAAGCATCTGTAAATAGTTGGCACTGGCAGCTGCTTTTGAAATATATAGGAATTTGGAAAGAGAGAGGTAGAACAGCTGCATGTGTGCGTATGTTTTATGGAAAAGGGGGGAGAGCGCTGTGCTTGTGAGGTAAGGAGCAAAACAGCAGAGCTAGGCAGGAATCCACAGAAAGGGTGGCAGAGAAAGTGGGGCACAGAGTGAAGCTGGGGAAGGGAGAGATTAATTCAAAGAGATTTTCAGGAATGAGCATAAACTATAGTGCAGCTGGTATAAAATTCCCTGTCTTGCTAGTGACCTCCAGGGAGGGGAAAATTGCTGTTGCTGCCTGCCTGTGGTTCCAGCCTGTCCTCCCTTCTCCTGTTTTAGTTTTGATTTATAGTAATAAGAAATTGGCCTTCCTAAGAGCAGGTCAGGGTGCTTGGCTGAGGGATTAAAGCCGAGTCTCTGACCTCTGAGCGTATTGTAATGCTTGTGAGTCATTGCCTCATCCTCTGTATTGGCAGGTTGATGGATTCCTAACTAGGTTGTTAGTGGCATCTCGGTGTGGCTCCCCGAGATGTGCCTTTTGTGTTTAAACTCTGACTCGGAGAAACAAGTTCATTTCAGGCTCTTTGTGTTTCTCTCCTCCTCCTTTTCTCAGCTTTTCCTTCTTTAAATGTAGACTTCTTTTGACAGATCATCTCCATGGTAACTAACAGGAACGGGCTGCCTACAGAAATTGTAGTAATAAAGTGGTTGGTTTTTACACATGATGAAAAGATGATGAAGCACAATGATAGGTGATAAAGACACAGGTAATTGCTCTAGAATAATATTGCTGCCAAGAAGATGACTGAACTTCCACACAGAAGATGAACAGATGGTGTATTTATTGAAATTCATAGGCTGTGAGAAGAAAAATGTAATTGATGGCTGTGTAGGTTTTGTTTCAGTTTACTATGCAGCGAGCAGAGCCAGGAGCGGCGTGCCGGCAGATGGAGCCCCTATGCAGAGCCACCGCGTCTTCACCGGAGAACTGGCTTTTTGCTTGAGATCAGAATTCCAATCAGAGCCATAAAAGCAGCAGAACCGCTAATTGCTCTGATGCATTTCGCTGGTTTAGATCTGTCACACAGCCCTGTTTTATTTTAGAAAGGGTGTAACACTTTGGTAAGAACAGTGGTGGTAAATTATACTAGCATGCCGGGAACGTCAAAGCTGAAAGTGGAAAAGCAAAGACTTCTCAAACTTGGGCTCAGTACTGGTTTTTCAAGACCGGGTGTGTGGTTTGTCTTACTCAATGGCAGCTGTCCCTTATTTGCTGACCTGCTTGCTGGAAAGGCTCTTCTGTTAGGGCAGTCTGTTGTGCAGAATCCACAGGAAGACAAGGGCAGGGTGGTTTCTTCTGTTTCCTCTCTCTGTGTTTTCAAGTATTAAGATAAAACTGGTCAATGTCGAAGTCACTGGTCATGTCGAAGTGTTGTCTGCCTGTGTGTGGCAGTGCTGTGGATTTGGTTTGAATGGCTACATCGCTGCTCTGTGGCGTGGTGTAGGGGTGCTGGGTGATGTGGTATCCCCTGCCACAGGGCTCGGTGCCTTCGGTTTCCCAAGAAGATTACTTCAGTGCTGCCAGAACAACATAAATGTCCATGGGAATCATTGTCTGAAAGGTCTTTCTCTGAGAGGTGCGAATAACCCTACTTACAACAAGGAGTGCCAATTCTAGAGTGTCAAGATTTTTTTCCCCTGTCTATAACAAATGCTAACTGCTGGGAGAAATACTGTTGGGAGCATCTGATTGAGTTGAAGAGCTGGTGGCAGGCTGCTGCCTTCCCTGCGGCTCCTCAGTTCTCAGCAGCTTTAGCACCCCTGTTGTGCCTCTGCTAACTCCCATAGTACCATGATTTATTGGTGATAATGTCTGGGTGCTGTTTAGTATATGATTCTCTCCTCTTCTGCAGTCTGGTGCTACTTTATTGATTGTGTAACTCATTTTCTCATCAAGTTTCATAAGGGAACCACTTCCCCCTTGGGTTTACATCCAGCTGCACCTACTCCTATTGACTACATTGGGAGGCATTGTGTGCAAGGGGCTTTCAGAGGGCGTATAAATAAAAGAAGACACAGATTCTTTGTCTTAACAATGGTAGTGTCAATGAGAATGAAAATAGCAGCGTAGGTAGTATGGAAGAGTGTCTCTCCAGGACACTTTGCCCTAGGGAAGAAACTAAAAGTTGTGGGTTCATCACTTGACAGTGTTTGTGTCAAATTCACCCCTTTTTTTTTTTTTTTTTTTTTTTTTCCCCTTTTTTTTCTNTTTTTTTTTTTTTCTTCCCATTTCTTCTTTCCAGATTGGCAGGGCCCCCACATCTTCTGTGGCACCTGAAAAACCTGATTTCCATGCAAATTGCTCCCGTTTAGGTTAAAACATTGCTGTCATCTTTTTTTTTTTTTTTTTTCAAACTTCTTTCCTTTTTTTCCTGCAGAAAAGGCTTGGAGGGATTGGGGGAGGGGAAGGGGGGGGAAGTTACCTAAGTGATACACCTTCTTCATACAAGATTAAACAGAATTGTGCTGGCAGTGGAAAGATAGGCTTTTTTGAGACCTGTCAGCCAGCCAACAAGTGGAGCGTTAAGTTAGAGCTGCCAGAGAGATGCACTATATTAATAAAAGAAGGAATAGGAAAGGAAGAGTGTGAATCTGAGCACTGAAAGGAGACTGGCCTACCAGCTGTACTTGAGCAGTTACTCGAGTGCATGAAGCATGCTTGGTGACTCTGCTTGTGGTGACTGGTTGCTTAATGAGCCTCCTCATTTATTTTTGGTGTCAGCCATTCTCATTGCTAGATCCAGGCACTGAGGCCCTGATGACCTCACTGCCAGGGTCCAAGGGACCTAGGCAGTCTGGTGGGCTTCTCTGAAGAAGATGGTAGCCTTGGTGTTTCCAGCTTCTCTATATCAGGCTGGCTTTGTTTGCTGCCCAGCTGCTGGCCTTCTTTTTTTCCTTTTCTTTCATTCCTGTGCTGCCCTTCACCACAAATTGAGTGTTTCAGGCAAAGCTGATCAAAACATATTTAATAAAAACTTATTTTTCTGGCAGCCAAGCTTGGCAGCATCAAAGAAATAGGTAAATAAAAAGATACTGTTATTTTTTTGGGAAAAATTCTTGTTTTCAAAATTGGAAGCTGAACTGTTGTAACTCATCTGGAGTGGATACCTTTCTTATTGCTTTTTCCTTTTCCACTTTACCTTCTCTCCCTTCTTCCTTCCATCTCCATTCCCCCTCCCCATCTCTTTTTTCCTTACTTGGCAGTAAAAACTGCTAGAAAGGTCAAGGGAATCTAAGCTGATGTGAAGATTTCCTCTCCAAGTTGAGTGCTACTTATTCAAAAAATTAATTGGATGTTTTTCTAGGTACAAAACAACAAGTAGGACTGCAACCTTGGATTTTAGGAAGGCTAATTTTGACCTTTTTAAGAAACTGCTCAGAGAAATCCCGTGGGACAGGCCTCTGGAAGGCAGAAGGTCTAATAAGAGCTGGCTGATATTCAAGGATCACTTCCTCCAGCTAAGGATCAGTGTATCCCTAAGAACAGGAAATCAGACAAGGGAAGCAGGAGACCTGCTTGGCTGAGCAGAGAGCTTCTGCAAAAGCTCGAGTAGAAGAAGAGACTGACCACTTGGGAAGATGACAGGAATGCTGTCAGAGTATGCAGGGATTAAACAAGAAAAGCCAGGACCTCCTTGGAGCTAAACCTGGCAAGGGACGTCAAGGTTAACGTCAAGGAAGGGTTTCTTCAGGTATATTGGTGGCAAAAGAAAAACTAGGGAAAATATGGGCCTGCTGTTGAGTGAGGCAGGTGTCATGGAGACAGAGGATGCACAGGAGGTGGAGTTACTGAATGCCTTCTTTCCTTCAGCCTTTACTACTCAGGAGCCCCAGGCTTTGATGGTAACAGAAAATCTGGAGGAAGACATTCCCTTGGTTGAGGAAGATCTAGTTGAAGAGCAATTAAATAAGCTGGGTATCCACAAGTTCGTGGGTCCTGATGGGATGCAAGTGCTGAGGGAGCTGGCAGAAGCCATTGCGAAGATACTCCTCCATCATCTTTGGAGAACAGATGAGGTGCCTGAAGATTGGAAGAAAGCCAATGTCACACCAATCTTCAGAAAGGGCAAGAAAGATGACCTGGGAAACTACAGACCAGTCAGCCTCACCTACATCCTTGGAAAAATGTTGGAGAAGCTCATTCTGGGGGTCATCTCAAAACATGTAGATGAAAAAAGCTTCTCAGAAGTAGTCAGCAGGGATTCACCAAGGGGAAGTCATGTCTGACTAACCTGATAGCCTTCTACGTGGGCATGACTGAGTGGGTAGATGAAGGGAGGACAGTGGACTACCTTGCAGAAGTCTACCTTGACTTCAGCAAGGCTTTCCACACCATCTCTCTCAGCATCCTCATAGGCAAGCTCAGGATTGTGGGTTAGATGAATTGATAGTAGGGTGTATTGAAAATTGGCTGAAAAACAGAGCCCAGAGGGTTGTGATCAGTGGCACAGAGTCTAGTTGGAGGCCTGTAACAAGTGGTGTTCAGTGCTGGCTTCAGTTCAGGGGTCAGTGCTGGGTCCAGCCCTGTTCAATATATTCATCAATGACTTGGATGAAGAGATGGAGTGCACCCTCAGCAAGTTTGCTGATGATACAAGACTAGTAGGAGTGGCTGACATGCTGTGAGGCTGTGCTGGAGAGTTGGGCAGAGAGTAATCTTATGAAATTCAACAAGGGCAAGTGTAGGCTCCTGCACCTAGGTAGGAATAACCCCACGCACCAGTACAGGTTAGGGGCTGACCTGCTGGAAAGCAGTTCTGTGGAAAAAGACCTGGGAGTCCTGGTGGACAGCAGGTTATCCATGAGCCAGCAATGTGCCCTCTTGGCCAAGAAAAGCAATGGCATCTTGGGAGATATCAAGTAAAGTGTGGCCAGCAGGTCTAGGGAGGTTCTCCTGCCCCTCTGCTCTGCAGTGGTGAAGCCTCATCTGGAATGTTGTGTGCAGTTCTGGGCTCCCCAGTTCAAAAACAGGCAGCTACTGGAGAGGGTTCAAAAAAGACAATTAGGGGACTGGAACATCTCACTTACAAGGAGAGGCTGAGGGACTTGGGACTTTTTAGCCTAGAGAAGACTGAGGGGGGGGATCTTATGAATGCTCATAAATACTTGAGAGGTGGGTGTCAGAAGGATGGGGGTCAGTCTTTTTCCAGCGATGGGACAACTTGAATATAGGAAGTTCCACCTAAACATGAGGAGGAACTTCTTTACTGTGAGGTTGGCAGAGCCCTGGGACAGGCTGCACAGAGAGGATGTGGAGTTCCAATCTCTGGAGATATTGAAAACCCACCTGGATGCTGTCCTGTGTGACCTGCTCTAGGTGACCCTGCCCTGGCAGGGGGTTGGGACAAGATGATCTCCAGAGGTCCCTTCCAACCCCTGTCATTCTGTGATTCTGTTTATCATTCTTTCTCCCCAAAGTAATGGTTATTCTTGGACTGGGTTCTGCCTCAGGTGGGCTAAAGCTTCTGTGGTTTTCTTGACCATCAGGGCAGAGCTGAACTGGTGCTTTGTGCAGTGGGACCCAGACCTCTCCATCAGACAGCAAAGCCCAGCTCTGAAACTATCTGTGTCTCTTGAGTATCCCACTGATTGCATACATGTGGCTGAGGCTGAAAGACAGATGCTGCTTTGCCACTGCTAGGATGATGTTACCTGGCCAAAAGAACTACTGGTAGGTGCTGATCCTTCAGGCTGGAGGAGATTGTGGCCTGGTAGAGGATTCATTACCAGAGCAGTGACCTTTCCCTGTGCTGTTTGGCATGAATTGAGAGCACAAATAAAGGTAAGGCTCCAGACCTTGCCCAAATTTAGGGGAGAGCTTGGATTATGTAATATCCATGATACTTTTGTACAGTTGGGTTGCATTACCAGGGGACTGGCATTGACTGGTGTGTGTGTATAGCACACCAGTTGGGCTGGCATGGTATGCTGTTAGCTGCTGGGTGATTTGCAGTGTGAAATTGCTTTCAGATACCGTGTCTGCTGGGAGTGCTGCCCCTGAGTTCAAAGCCAATGATCAGGAAGGTTTATTTGACAGGTACAGCTACTGGAGCAGGTTATTTGTTTGACCTAGTGAGTGAAAGCTGCAAACCAAGCAGTTAATTTTTCATCTTTTCTTAACACCTTGCACTCTTACTGGTTCAGATTATTTTAAAATTTAAAAATAACTGAAGAAGTTAAACAAAAGAAGGCAATCTTATGCACTGCCAGAAGAACGCCTGTGCTGTGTCAAAGCAAAGATCCCTGATCCTGGCAGGTAGCACGTACCTGGGGAGAATGTTTAAGAGCAGAGTTTGGCTGTGTGTTCCCAGCTTCTGACAATCAGCAGTCAGGGGACATTCTAACCCAGAGGTTTCAGTATGGCTTTTATGTTTGATAGCCCGTGATGAACCCGTGCTCCATTTATCTGTTTACTTGCTGAACGTATTCATGTTCCCAGCCCCTGCAACATCTTGCAGCAGTGAGTTTCATAGTCTTGTGTCATGTCAAATGGCATTTCTGTGTGTTGTGTTTTGTATGTGATGCCTAGTCATTTTGCTGTGTGCCCTCTCAATGTCTTCTAGAAAGGAGTCATTACAATTCATTCCTTATTTGCCACCTCCATACTACTTACCATTTTATTACCCCTTCATCCCTGCCCTGATCCCATAATTGCCTTTTTCTATCTGAAAAAGCCAGGTTTTTCCTTCAGTAGAAGTTATCTCAGACTCTTCATTATCCCAGGTTGCCTCTCTCAGTGTAGTTCTATTATAACCTGTTCAAGACTTCTGCACTGTAGTGAAGAAAGGGCTACAGTGTGGATTTGCAGTGCCAGTACTGGTTTTGTAGTCATCTTCACTAGTTTAAGTAAGATTCTTTATTTGCCTTGCTACTGAACATTGAGCTGTTTTCAAAGACCTGTTAGGACAGTCACTGAGATCCCTCTTCTGAGTGAAAACAGCTGAATTGCACCCCTGGGCTTCTCTGCAGGTAACAACAGTGCAAACCTTGACTTTCCTACTCTAGGCACATCATGCTTGTTCTGTGTGCACCTTCATCATCTCTGACCCCACGAGCTCTTGGGAAAGTGTCCTATTTCTGCAACACTTGAAAAAGAGCTGTAATTAAAATTTTATGCTGTTAGGAAGCTGCTTACCACAGATGTTTTTTGGTTTGCTCTCCTCTGATTCCACATTTAACTCTGCCAGAAGTTTGTGCTTTTTTCCTTTCCCTCCTCTGAACATAATATTTGCAACCTGAAGGAGATTCTTCATCCCCTTTTTGTCTTTATTGCCAGTAATTGCTTTAAGCTGCTGTTCAACCCCAAACAACAAATTGATTTTTTTTTTTGTTCACTTTAAAGAATTATGAATTGATGATATAAGTATCATGATGCTTTCCTGTAGTACCTGCAACATGGTCTCCTGGCATTATTTCCATCTTTCTGGCTATTTCTTTTTACTGCTGCACTGATGTTTATGCAGTACAAATCCAAGGTTATTGCTTAGATTTCTGTGGGTTTTTTTTTTCCTTTGGTAGGGTTGTTGAAGAGTAAAAAGTAGCTGTTCTCCTGTGGCACTGGGGACTGGCTGCTTTTCTATTAAAAGTTTTTAAG
The DNA here is from genome assembly GCA_013400835.1 of Zapornia atra. Lineage (NCBI taxonomy): Eukaryota > Metazoa > Chordata > Aves > Gruiformes > Rallidae > Zapornia > Zapornia atra. The sequence goes on along the minus strand of VZTU01033894.1, from coordinate 888,377 downwards.
TAGTTAGTTATAACATCTAAAAATACAGTGTTTTCATCACCCTTTCAGGATAGTTTCCCAGTCTGTGTGGGGTAACTGTAGTTTCAGATCATTCCTACCTTCTGTCTACGTGCCCAGTCTCCTGGAGTCCTGTGGACAGCGTCACAGGCTGGTTGGTTTTAAACTAATCTTAATCCGTACCTGCTTAACATATTGCACCATTTCCCCACTGGCCTTGCTTGCTCTGACGTCCTTTTGTGTCTTGTATTTGGGGAGTTACAGCTTCCCACTGTGTTTTGTCTTCCCTTGAGCCTTATCTTGCTGTCTCCCTACCATGTGAGTCCCTCCTCTCCCGCAGCAGCATGGGGCTTGCCTACTGAGAGATGTGACAGGTGGGGGACCTTGGTGGACGCAGCCCTTGGCACAGCGCTTTGTGGCTCTGAAGGTGGGGAATTGCCTGATCTTGTAAGCTAGCTGTCCTTTGCTGTAGGAAATACCCCTGTGCTGTTGTGTAAACCTAGAGTTTACCTTAAAGATTGCACACAGTTTTGGCCCCCTCATTTCCAACAGGATAGAAAAAAACCTGGAAGAGGTCCCATGTAGGTGGCTAGGTCAACAGTGTGGACATATCTGATACGGAGCATGACTGGTTGACAAAGACTCAAACTGGGAAAAGAGATGAACTTTGGGGCATCATCAGATATCACAGACTTATCTGAGTAGTGGAGAGGTGGGCAGGGAGTGGTTGTTCACTGCCTCACAGGGCCTGGAGTGTATCAAAAGGAGCTGCCTTCAGAAGGAAGTGGAAGGAGCTAGACCTTCAGGCAGTGAGTGATTTGGCGAGAGATCTCTTCTGAAGGATGCATTGTGTGCTAAAAGTTCACCCAGGTCCAAAGTGAGGCTCAAAAAATCCTTAGCAATGAACTTGGTTGCAGGTGGGAAGGCTACTCAGGAGAAGGCACATGTGGCTATCCTGCTCTTGCTCTCTCCTTAGCATCGACACACTAGAGAACTGGGTGAAGAAGAACCAAACTAAGTTCAACAGAGAAATGTAGGTTCCTGTACCTATGAAGGAATTACCCAGGAATTGCCACACAGGAAGTTCCATCTGAACATAAGGAAAAACTTCTTCACTCTGAGGGTGTCAGGCTGCTCAGAGAGGTTGAGGAGTCTCCTTCTGTGGAGATGCTCAAAACCAGCCTGGACATGATCCTGTGCAACCTACTCTAGGTGGTTCTGCAAGGTTTTGGACTAGATGATCTCCAGAGGTCCCATCCAACCCTGACTGTTCTGGGATTCTGTGAATCCTCTTAGGGCTGTGATTGGAGGGCAGGCTGCCTCCAGGGAGAGGGGTTCTTGTAGGGAAGAAATGCAGCTGCTCCATTCTCATCTTGTCCAGAAGCTTTTGCTGTAGGTTTTGATTTACAACTCTGATTTCCACCAGACCTTCACCTAATTGAGTAGATTGACCCTGGCTCTTACACAACAGGCAATTAATCAAAGACTGACTAATCATCTCTCTCAATGGTTGGCACCTTGCAGAAAGGCTGGGAATTCCTTACCTGCTACTTCTGCAAACCAGTTTTATGCTCTGAGATTTATAGCCAGTTAATTCTATTGAATTCTGTGTATTTACTGTAAACTTTAATTAGTATTAAGTTCTGAAATGTAATAAAAGTTAGTTTACTTACTTAAGTTGGAATTTAAAAACTAAGTTCTGTATATGCTTTAACCAATTACACTCAATAGTTTTATCACACTACTAAAACTTTGCTGAAATCTGCCATCTCTCCCTAAAATTAAATACCTGGAAAATTGGCTGGTTTAGCCTGAACTTATTCTTTAGGATTTAAGAGTAGTTTTATTGAAAGGTCTTAATTTTTATCTGGAGAACTTCCAAAGTTAATGTTTGACACTGCTGAGATCAAGAACTTTACTTTTGAGCTCAGGTTCTGATTTACCAAGGTGCAGTAGTTAACGCTCGTTCGGTGATGTTAGCTGACAACTATCAGGAGTTGTAAATTGCAGATGCACTGTGAAGTCAGATGCAATTAATTAAAGCAGAATAAACATGGGCAAACATTTAATCTTCCCACATAGCCAAACTCACTTATGTTAGCACAGCATGTGCCAGGGCTGAAGCATTGGGCAGCGAAGGGATCTGGTTGGAGGCTGTGGCACTGTCCTGAGGGGAGCAAGTCATCACTGATGTCCTCATTGAGAATGACGTGAGGGATTATTTTTCATTTCTTTTTCCAGCCTGGTACAAGGTGCTGTGTGGTCCTCTGAGCCCCCTTATGACTTCATTTTTCTGCAGGAAAGGGTAAGCAGACTGTACTTTGTTTTACTGATGCTGAGTTTCCTTTTCTGGTAGCAAGTGTTCAAATACCTGTTTTAGCAGCGTTAATACACTTAATTAAATAAGATAAGCTGATGTGGGCAATTATGCTGGCTGTCTCTTAATGTACCATGACTTTCTTTTGGTTCACCTTTTCACCACCCGGAACTCTGGAGGTCTTCCACTGACTTTTTCCTTTGCTCCCTACAAATGAAGCCCGGAGTCATCCCTGCGATGTTGTTTATGGTCCTTGGTACATGTACTGTAGAAGCTGTGTGCTTCACTTGGCTTTCTCCTGGTGACTTTTATGCATTTCTTGTCACTTCTGTGACCTAAAGCATGCTGCTTACTGTAAGCACAATCTTTCATCTTCCAGTCAGCTTCTGGGCTGGAATACCCTTGCAACCTTGTATTTACTGATAGTGAATCACCCCTGTGTTTTTCTGCAGTGGTAGTCTTGTGGCTGTCTATTCACTGTTTGATTTTCTTTCATTGCTGCTAGATAAGTATATTGCATTCAAATGGAATTACACAGACTCTGGAGGCATAGTTGATCTGCTTAAACCACAGATTTCCTGTGTGTTCCGGTGCATGGGCATTTCCCAATGTGTTTGAGTTTCCATTCAGAGTTGCTGAAAAGTTTCTGAGGACCATTGTTTTGATACCTGTTATTAAAGTATTAATTTCCTCCCTCTTTCTGTCTGCATCCAGACAAATCTTTGTTTCAGAGCATGGCTGGAGCTGGGTTGGGTTGGCAGCGCAGCCCTGGTGTCCTCCTTTCCCCTTCTTGCACTGGTGCGTTCCAGGCAGATCCCTGGCTGCCCTTCACGTGCACTGAGTATGGACAGATGATAATGCTTCTGTGTGTGAAGTACTGTGAAAGCTTGGTGATAACATGCCTGGTGTTTTGGGCTCCTTGGCTGCCTGCATTTCCTCATGCATCTCCAAATGGTTTTACTGTGTGGCACGAACAGCTGGTCCATTTCCTTCAGTGTGATACTGCTGCTTATCGGTGTCACTGGGATTAGGTGGTAGTCTTTGTACTTGGCAAGAGTTTGAATTAGCCAAAGCTTCTCTGCAGGCACGTTCCTCTTCTTTGGCAGCATTCTCAATCAGTGCATGTGTTGCTGCTGGGGTGTTCAGTTCTGTCTCCCTCATCCCTGTTAAGATAGCTGTTCGGGTGTTTTTCCTCTCTGCCTCTCATCTCATATTGCTTTCCGTGGTAGAGTGGTTGCTCCTGCTCGTATTCCAGGTATGCCTGCTGCATTGCTTTAACCTATGTGCTGACTTGGTATTGGTGTTCTTGTTCCTTCCCTGGGCAGAGTGTTGTCTGTGGCTCTGTGCTCACATTTTTTGGATTTACATCAGCTCTTCTTCATAACTCTCGATTCCAATCTATTTAGCTTGGTGTTTCCAGAGTAGTAAGTGGACTCAGTTGCAAGATGAAGAACACTGATAATCTGTTTCTTATTTTCTGATCAAAACCTGCAGTTTTTCCGGAGAATGCCAGCCTCCCTTCATCTCATCTGCAGTTGTATTGTTTTTGGCTTTTTTTCTGGCAGCACTCTCTTTCACTGCTGGAATGTTATTTTAAAAAAACCCAACCAAACACCACCCACCTTTAATGAGAAAAAGAGAATCCTTGCCAGTGATTTTCAGGCCTCTAAACAGACTTGAACCGTCTTTGTGTCCCTTCTTTGGAAATCCACCTCTTGTGGTGTTTGAGTTGGCCTGTCTACTTGCTTTGTTTCTAGGAGTTGATTTGCCTGCCAGCTTGTCTTTGCTGGGCGTCCCACTAGACTGAGACTGAGTGCTGCTCCAGGCTTTCCTTCCTCCTGCCTTCACTGTCATAGTAGAATAAATGTGGATTGCAACAGAAACTGGAGACCCTGAGCTTCCCCAGAAACTTCTGCAAATTTCTGTGAGCTGGAAGGCTCAGATCCACTGTAGTCAGTATTGAATTAGTGGGAAACCTTTTCACTGAACTAAGTGAGTGTTGAGTCCAAGCTTGATGTAGATTGAAAACCCATCTGTGAAGTGTGGAGGTGCACGGGATTGTAGTGAGCCCGGCCATCAAGCAGCACAAGCTGGAATAGCCACAGGGAAACTGTTGGATCAAATTACTGCTGATTTAATAATCTAAACAGACACAGTTTCTCTCTTTGCATACTCTGGCAAATGAGGTCAGATTACTATAGGCTTAGTGGGCACATGGATTTTGTTGATATAGGTGAAGCTAGCCTTTTTGTTTGTGGGTAATGGCTTGCAGTCCCAGTCCAGTTGGTTTTCAAGTGTGGTTTTTGGTAAACAAGGCTGTGCATTTGGTCTGTGCCACTACATAGAAATTTTTGTGAGGAAATACTGTGGAGTCCAAACACATGTTTAATTATCTTGAGTTCAGGAAAATTCTGTACCTGTTAGCAAACAGCAGGTGAACATGACAGGCAGAAATGTGTTGTGTAAATATTTCTGACTTCACGCTTATCTAGCAGAGGCATCTTCCTTCCAGTGTGCTCTGCTGCTGCACTCTGCTAGCCCAGAGGAGTGGCGAATAAGGCAGACCCTGGGTGAGTTCAGGTAAACATGCTGGAGATGTTTCACACGTGCAGTCAGACCTTGGTAAGAGGAATGAGAAATGCACTGACCTGAAGTCTGTTTCACAAGTTTTTCTAGTTTGGGGGCTCTTCACTCAGAGGCCTGTCTCTGTTGTACAAGGTTCTCTCTACTATCTTGTTTTTGTTTAGAATAAGGAGCAGAGGTGAAGAGTAACTTTAATTTGAGCCCAAGAAGCAGGAGATGGATTTGGGTTTGCAAGTCTAGGGAGTGTTGAGGAAGGCTGAAGTAGTGAACAAAGTGAACCCTTGAGTTGTCACTGCCTGGGGGCAGGTTCATTGCTATCCTGCTTTTCCTGCCCATTAATGGCTTTGTTCCAGTTGTGCATGTTGCTGTTCTGGCAAATACTGGTAGGCTGCTGTGGCAGGTATCCCATGACTGCTGCTCTGTGAAGGAATGGAATTGGCTATGCCAATGTAAGCCCTCTTTTTCTTGGTGTTGTGTTGTGCCAGCGTTGATCTCTCACCCTGGGCCTGGGGTCCTGACACTCTCCAGGTCCCTGTCTGTCCTCTGCTCTCCAGCAAGGGGTGTGGGCACATGGGGATGGATTAAAGGTTGTGGTGCAGTGGGGCCAGCTGGTGGCAGGAGCAGAGCTCTTGGGGGACAAATGGGGGTGGGGATGGGGGGTGT